>ML677052.1:2306313-2319978 GCA_007922155.1 Mesoclemmys tuberculata | reverse complement strand
GCCGTGGCTTTGTTTCCATAATATACGTCTTAGAAATTCTGGGGGGTTTGGGTAAGTTGGGAATTGGACCAGCACCGGCCAAACTCATTCCCCGTGGCCCACCCCCCAGTTATCAGATGGAAATAATTTTTGCTTACCACCAACATCAGCCTGGATTCAAACCAGCCACTGACAGGGAAATGGCTCTAAAGCCCCATAACCAATGTCCAGAACGCCACCCTGTTTCTTTAGACCTAGGGCCTGGTCAGCATTCATTTTGATTTTCCTCTCAAGCCCCCTTTCGCTAGTGATCAGCCCAACCAAGAGCCATTGCTTCCCTTCATCGTAACTATCTGCGGGCAGATTGTGGGCTGATCATAACAAAGCATTAGGAGCAGTTATCCCACCAAAGACATCGCGTTCTCGCTCTCTACTTTAGGACCATCTATTCTCTCGCCTCCCCTCCCCTCCCCCTGCAAACTACAGTATCCAAGCACATGCGGCCAGGACAGTGGCAGGTACAATTTTAAAGGACTGGAGACAACTTTTGTTCTCTTTCAGGCTTTTATGAACACCCTACTAGCTGCACCTGCTGTGTTAGTGGTCCCATTGTGTACCACGGCGTGTCTGCCTTCCGGAGGGGGTTCTGGAGATGCAGTGTGGGACAACGCAGAGCTGTGCCCCTGGAATGGCAGAGGTGGGGGTCACAACTGGAGGGACGTCATCCAGCTTACCAAGAAACCCAGCTCCTGGTCAGACGGCGCAGAACCAGAGGAGGATTTTAACCCTGTCCAAAGAGACGAGTGTCCAAGATCAAATAAAGGAAGGGTGGGGGTAAGGACACGTGACCCATCCCAGTAGAGGCATCTGCACATGTTAAGGGTTAAACCAACCCAAATGCAAAGACCATGCTGTATGTGCGCTCTGCTCCCAGCAGCTGAGCACCACCTGCTCCACTTCGGGGCGGGGCAAGGCCAGCCAAGCAGAAAATTTTGCTAAAGTCTGTGAGAATTCACAGCGGAGCTAACTCTCTCGCAGGTCCCCACCCCCTGTGCTCAGCCCTGGCGCAGATGCAGCGGATACAGTTGCAGGCTCTCGGGTAGGGACCGGGAGAGGCTGCTGAGGTCAGCTTAGCTAGGAAAGGGGGAGTCAATGCCAGCTCATCTGCCTGGAGAGGGAGCCTGGATGCTTGCAGCGAGATGTGCAACATGGGCTTCCCCTCCCCCAGCTGCTTTTCAGAGGCAGCTAGAAACCTTTGACGCTTCTGAGAAGGCACCAAGCACGCAAGGTCAAGGAGGCAGAGCAGGCCGCAGAGGGAGTCCTGTGGCAGCCGGGGAGATGGAGGCTATGCCTATAAAGGGGAGACAATTCACACCCATTTATAATCGGACAGAGGGAGGAGCAGGCCTGAAAAGGCAAAGACACCTCTCAGGCTGCAGCTTCCAGCCATCCTACAACACCCGCCTGAACTGCATCTGTGCAGCCCCATTCCCGGCCTTGGAGCTGCCTTGACTGCCTGCTACTGCATCTATAAGTGTCGTTCCCAGGGCACGGTAGGCCTCTCGCAGGCAGCAGGGCCCAGTGGAGAGAGCAGCAGACTGGGAGACAGGAGAGCTACTTTCTAGTCCTAGCTCTGCCACTTGCTCACTGTGTGACCTTGGGCAGGTCACTTCACCTCTCAGTGCACAACTTGTGACGTAGCATGTATGCACGTCAAGGGAATGCTTCCTTGGCCTGGCTTGTCTATTAAGCTGTTCAGGGCAGGGACTGTCTCTTACTATGGGCACGTACAGCACCTAGCACAGTCTCTAGGTTCTACTGTAATATGAATAATTGGAGAATGGCCCAAAAGCAGAGCAAGCTCCTGTCTCCTGGAGTACCATGCCTCTCGGCCAATCAGAGAACCCTGACATGGGATGAAGACCCAGATTTAGTGACTGGGCCCTAGCCACAAAGATCCGTTTCAAATGCTCTCCAAAGCAGAGGGTGTCTGGATTCACGACCATCTGTATCTGAAGTGAAGGGCACAGCTAAACCAGCTGGGATTCATTCCTTTAGCACAGGCAGCATTTCTCATACCGTCCTGCTCCGGACGTGGCTCAGCATTTCTGGGGACCAGGAATGCAAGATAACCGTAGGTCCACATGGGACAGACACAAGCATCATTACTATTCGTTATTTGTATTACAGTCGTGGTGTGGCACACAGAGACCGCTGATGCAGTGGGGGTCGCTTTGCCATGGGAGAAAGGACAAGAAGTAAATGCCATGTACCACGCTGTGACTGAAGCGCCAGACCGGCTGTACATCTTGAGATGCTCAATTTTAGGATTTTTTTCGACTTTATGAACGCCTCAGTCCCCATTCGGTCATAAAATGGATGTTTGTACCATACAGCCATTTGTGTAGATGGGTACAGTGCAGCTCGAGCTCATGTTACCAGACAGTGCCCTGTCTCATTAGTCTGACTGTGTTCACTGATCAATGCACGGTTGCTGATTTCTGAAGGTCCTGCGCAGCACAGCTCCCTCCTCTCCCCAACAGTGAAACTAACAGGATCCGTAACAGGGCCACCTGCGCCATGTCAGTTTGTATCAGAGCTATTTAAACCGCACTGATCACTGCAGCTAGCTAGGTGCTAATTGTCAGTGCGGCAACCTCTCTCTGCAGACGACAGGAAACGTTCAGAACAATGACTGATAACATCTGAGAGGCTCAGGTGAGTGCAGAATGGATCTAGCCGGAGCAGCTCTCCCCTGACTCATCTGTGGCCCTGGCCGTTTGCCCTCAATATTCTGGGCTACGTTTTCAAAAGTGGCCAGGGATTTTCAGGGCCCCACTCGAGACGCCTTAAAACAGAGCTGGTTTGCAGAGGGCAGTTGCTCCGCACCTTGGAAATCAAGCTCCTTTAAAGGGTCTCAGGTGGACCCCCCGAATACTGAGGCAGCCAAAGCCTAGCTGCTCTTTGGAAATCTTGGCCCATGGTTTTAATCTCCCGACATGAGCCAGAGACCTGTGTGTGTTATCTGGCAAGGGGTAGAGCTCATCTGACGGCTTATCTTGCAGGATCAGACCTTTCTGTTGGGGACAGGGTGATGCTAAAGTAACCCAGATATTCTCCTGCTTTGCTCTGCATACTCACACTGCTGGGAAGGCGCCCCCAAGATCAAGAGCACTGTCTGCATCCAACCTGTGGCACTTTGTCTCTTCCTCCTTAAGCCAATGTGTTTCCTATTAACAGCGGAGCGGAGCCCAGTTCAGTCCGAAGCCCCCTGGAGGCAGGCAGGATGAGAAGCTGCTGAAGTCATAGGCTCTTCAATCATTTCTCTACGCACTTCCACCCTGAGGAGGAAATCCTGCTGCGGGAAGGTGGGTGCCTGGTCAGGACAGGATGGAAAGCCCCCGCACAATGGATAGCTGGAGATGGGAGGCTTCCAGAGCATCTGGACTGGACTCTATCAGCCAGTGGCCTTGCAGCGGAGCAGCTCCCTGCCATGAAAGCCAAACAAGCCTGAATGCAGAGTGACGGGAAATTGTGACTAGCCAGGTGCAGTTTGGCACCTCAGGTATTTTGTAAATATAGCCCCACATTTGGCCACTCCTCAAATAGGCCCCAAGTCTCCCACGCCCTGCTGTGGTGAGGTTCCATCACACGCTTGAGTCCAGTCTACACAGGCGAGGGAGGCCTCACTAAGTTCTAACTATGGGCTCTCTCAAAGTTGTAGCCTAGATGGGGGTGCATGCCACCTGCCACCGTGAATAATAGAAGAGACAACTGAAGGCTCCTTCTGAGGCTTGCAGGCTTTCAGTCAAGACAGGCTGCCTTTCTCGAAAACCATTGCTCTAGCTCCATCGCAAGGGACAGGCCGGATGCAGGAATCCTAGGGAACCTATGAACCTAGCTACAGGGGCCATCTCGCCTTTGTTCATGGGGAGCTCCCTGGGAATGTTTGATGCTCTGCCCACGCGCTCAGCCCCATTAAGGGCTCCGCTCTGCACTGCGCAGGGACAGAATGCGGCATAGATAGGTACAAGGTACAATGTGCTGAGTGGGATGGGACGCTGCTGCACAGCAATCAGGTTACTCCAGCCTCATAGCAGGAGAGAGGTCTAGGAGGGGCCCATTTCGCCAAGTGCCACATTTCTATGATGCAGGGTCAGGCTAAGCTCTGGTACCTGGAATGCCCAGGTCCCCCCCGCACCTCCCTTCACCCCCATTTTACCCTGTACTCTCGCAAGGAAGGGAGCAGATGCAATAGAGGAGCCAGGACTTGCTGCTCTTCAGTGCAGAGGGCGATGCCTGGATCTTCAGCTTAACTTACGTAGCCTCCACGTATACTGGGGACAACAGCCTCGGGAGCCTGGCTGCACATCGTGCGAACTTGACCATTCCAGACCTAAAAAGCATCGACTCTGTCACGGGGTAGACATCTGTAGCATCAGCAGAAACGGGGCCTTTGCTATACGTCTGTCCTCAAGCGGATGTCTGAAAGCCCACAACAAGCAGGATCCTTCTGCAGTGCTCCCACTTTCACTTCCTGTGCAGGGGTTTCAGTTTTGCAGCTCGATGGCATGTGTCGGTTCCGACCATCGGGGAAGGCACCTTCTCTTAACCCCGGCCTCAGGCGAAGGACCCACCTGGGGGGAGAGGCTCCAAACAGCCCTAAGGCCAGATTTGGATTTTCAAAGCTGCTCAGTTCAGATCTGCGTGCACATACGCCAATGGTCTTTCTACTGTACGCAGGCCTCAGCAGGCTGTGTCCCTTCCCACAGTCCCTGTGGATTCTGATAGATCCGAGTCCTTGTACATCCAGGAGGTGCATACGACAGAAAGACATTTGGTATGTGACCGGCAGTTGTATTTGCTACCTGGGCTCCACCCACCTCCAGAAGCACGCTTACATAGGTGATCCAACACCAGGTGGTAACAGTGCACAGGTTAGATCTGGTGTCACGGAAGAGACAGCCCAGCTCACCTGACACAAGCAGCAGCTGCGAACTGGGCGCACCGTGCAGTCCCGCTCCCTCCCCCACAAGGCGTCTGACATCTTGGCAGCCCTGAGCAAGAAAGAATGACTGATTCCTGGACTTCGATGCACTTGCAGTTACTGACCCCGCCAAGACTGTGCCTGCAGGCTCGTGTTCCTTGTCTGCTGGGAATCAGGATGCCCAGGCTTGGCATCGTAGGACGGATGGAATCTGCAGCCTAAGAGGTGAAGGCCGGTGTTTTGTTCTTCTCAGGCCTCCTCACCCTTCTTCCGGAGTCCAAACGGGAGCGAGTTATCTCCCCTTTATAGGCACAACCTCTGGCTCCCCGGCTCCCCTCTGGAGCTCGCTGTGCCTCCATGACTTTGGATGTCTGATGCTTTCCTAGACGCTTCGGGCAAGGACGGCGCATCCTGCAAAGGGAGCTTGCCATGCAAGTCACTGTACGGCGCATCTACAGCTGCAGACCTCAGGCAGGTGGGGTTCTTTCTCCCCACATGCAGTGTCCCTCATCCCTTCAGGAAAGAGCTACTTGCAAAATCTCAGCCACCCACCGGTAACGCAAGACCACTGCCAATGAAATAATGGCTTAATCCTCTCTGCCTGGGTCATCCAGCCACATCACACGTCAGTCTGCAGCATCCCATGGAGGAATTATCACCGGGCAGCACTGAAAGTGGTGAGGGAGTTGGCCAGTACTTGTTCCTGCCTTCTCTGCCCTTCCCACCCTCTCCAAGTGTCTGCAAATACCATCGCCCCTCTTCGCCTCCGGGGGAAGGCATGCATGGTTAGCACGGTGCCAGGGAAAGGGCCTGGGAAAGGAAGTTACAAAGTTGGGTGGCACAGCTGGTCCCAGACAGAACTAGTCACGACAAGAGTGTGAGAAAAGGCAGCAGAAGCCAAGTTTAAACCCTGGTTACAAAGGGGCAAAGACAGTCCCCTCAGCTATTTTCTGATCTCCCTCTTCAGGGACATTTCCTGCTTGCGCCGTGCTGCTCAGATTCTCCCTGGCACATTCACGCCTACAGCTGAAATCAGCTGGAGAGCTCTCAACAATTAAAGCATTCATGATGCTCTTGGGTCTGGTGGTGGCTGCAGGGGCAAGGACCCTGCGTGATCCCCACATGCCTTCAGACATCTTGGGTCCAAATCAGACTGACCAGCCTGGCCAAGGGCTGGATGCACATTGTTATGCATCAGCAGATCTGCTCCAAGTGCAGGCCAAAGGGAGCTGCTACAAAGCAATGGGGACGAGGGGGGTAGTTCTCTCATTTACACCAGTGACTCCAGGGCTTTGATGCAGCTACGCCTGATTGACATCAAGGGCGAATGAGAGGAGAAATCGGCCTTACTGTCTGTAAGCGGGACCATCTTCTAACATTTTCAGGCCCACTCGGTGTACAATAGTGGAAACAGAGATGAAAACCCAGACGGGTTACTTCTGATCAAGAACGGTGTAAGTGAGCAGAGAGCAGGCCTACAGGGACTCTGCATTAGGCATGCACACGCAGAGCCAGACGTACTGATGCCGGCACGGAGACGGGTAAATTACAGAGGGCTTCATCCCAGAGGAGGGCAGGGCCCTGCTACCCTTGGCCTCTGGACTTCTGCCAGAGAGACCTTCGCTCACACCTAGCGCCCCATAGAACTCTACCCGTGGAGGCGGCTGAGGGAATACACTGTGGTGGCATACTCCATGCTCTGAGTAACCCTGCATGGTCCCCACATGCCTTCAGATCTCCCAGGCCCAAATCAGACCCCTCTCCCCACACCCCCAACCTGGTCAAGGGCCACACCTGCTGCCCCAGGAACTGCACAACACCTGGGTGTATCTGGCCCACTACACGTGTGGAGCGGATGGGAGCATAGCTTACAGATAGATTCACATCCCCACAGCTGTATCCATTATAGGTATTCATATTATCCACACAAACATGGTCTATTTCTACATAAACATACGGCGGGGATGCTGCTTCTATACTGGTTGCCCACAGAAGCACAAGGCCGAAGGGCAGATATTTTTAGGCTCCAGAAACATGGTGCACAGCCTGATCTCACTTTGCCTTTTATTTAACATTAGGCATTCACTGTAAAGTGGCTAATGAACTCTCATCTGTCCAGTTATACTGGAGGGGCTAGAAAGCCTTGCTTACCAGTCAGATTTTTCTCTCTCCCTAATAGCCACACTGTCGATAACATTAAAAAGCAAGGATTTATCTGATCCTGACACTGATGTCCGTTTGCTACAGCCCAGTTCCTGCAAACAGGTAAAGTACATGCTTCACTTTCCACAGGTGAATAGCCCCATTAAACTCCCGTGTTTACCGTTAACCACATGCGCAAGAATTTGCAAGATCAGGGCCTAGGATATTACATTCCAGGATCAGGAAAACATCCGGGTTTATTTTGACAAAATCAGTATCGTGACAAGTTCTTTCTTTTTAAAAAGGCAACATTTAACGTGCCCACGTGCCAAGGAAAGGAGCTGTCTGGGGCATCATAAGGAATCTGATCTACGCCCCTTTTGAGTTAAATGAAACATACATAGACACTGCTCCAATCCAACAGAAATCTGAAGCAGCAAGGGGAGTTTAACATCATGGAAGAGAACAGAAAATCTAGAGCTGGATCTCTCTACCACTCAGACTTGGCTGACAGGCAACTTTGTGATTTAATGTGGATTGTTGTATTGTCTGGCTAATAAAAATAATGCAACTTTTCAGGCTGACTGCACATCTTAATGGACAAGCTTCCAACATTTTGCTTCATTAGGTTAGAGTAGCCACTGTCCAGCTTTCCCAAAATCCTGTTAATTTGCTATTATTTTTAGGGTTTACAGTTCTGAAAAAAAGGCTGGGTTTAATTTTTTTGGACCACACTCAGGAAATGACACACAATAATTCCATATATGATCCAATTCAGCACCAAACACGTTTTCTTAGTAGGTCAAATATGATTTTTGTTAAAGAGGTTAAAAAGCAGGAGTGCCTCTTTAGTTAAGGATTTTGCTATGCTGATCATCATTTTAACCAGGCTTCTTGTAAGATCCATATAAATTACAGATCAACCAGTCTACACATACAATACATAAATCAGCTCCTTATGTCTCCCTGAAATGTAATATGCAAACATTCTTTTCATGCAGCAGGGGCCCAGAATGAAAATAAGCACAGAAAAATAGTATAGTTAACCACTGGGAGACTGCAATAAGAAGTTGAACCGCACAAGTTTCCTACTGAGGACCAAATTCCCCTGGTGTTTTGCATATCACCTTTAAAAGAAAAAAACCTATCACACAGGAACAGATCCAAAACCCTAAAACTCTTTCAAGGCCATGAAGCACTTTCCTTTCTTCTTGGAGGCTTGTTTTATTCCTGGGAATAAGAAAAATCTTAACAAGGGGGAAACCAAAAATGTCTCAGTCTTGCTCAGAGGAGCTGAAAGTCACGGCAGAGGGGAGGATAGGGTGGCTTGTGTCCGAGGTGCTAGAAAAGCCTCCCTGCTTTGTTACGAAATGTATTTATTTTTGTGTGGCCCGGTGGCCCGGAGCTCAGCTGGCCTGGTAAGAAGGCGGCGAGCGAAACAACGGCAGGCAAAACAAATGTCTGCAAGGAGATCCTGGCTCTTTACTCACATGCTCCTCCAGCCACAGGGGCAGGAGGCAGACTAAAATAAACCCGGCTCTCTCCGCCTTGAAGCAGTTATCTCACAACGCCCCGCTGCTAGGAGAGGAGGCTAAAACAAGCCATGCCTTTGCCTTCTTCCACCCCCACAAACATTCCCCTGCAGTTGGGACCAGTTAACCCATCCCCTGCCCCCAGCAACCTGCTCCCGACCTCTGGCTTTTTGCAGCTACCTTGTATCCAGGGCTGGGTCTGCCGGGGAAGAACGTTTTCCTCGTCCCCGGCTCGCTGCAGCCCATTCTTACAAACGGCAAATTCCTGGCTCTGGTTCATTGCAGGGCTCTGCCTAATCAATGTCACCCATGCGTCAATTTCACCTCCCTCCCTCCCCGCCACCGGCGCCTCGTCCCTTTCTTACCTGATCTTTGCCCTGCGATTTCCTGGGCTGTGCAAACCTTGCAAGCGTGTTATCTTGCGGGTGTCTCCACTGGTCCTTCCTCCCTCTGGGTCTCTCACACACGCCCCCCTCTTCCTCCCGTGGGGATCTGGAGGGGTGGTTCTTCCAGAAACCCTCCCTGGGACTCCAATTCAGAACCCCCCCCCCGGGCGCCGCTGGGGGGCAGACACAAATCAAAGGCGTGAATGCAGACCCGCGCCCCCGGGCTGGCAGAGGGCAGGAAGGGGGGAAGCCATCGGACTGCAAAATGCCCCCAGCGAGCGAGGCGGGGAGAGAGCAAGCGATGCAGCCGGGGGAAGACAATAGAGGAGCGCAGAAGTAAAGGGACGTGCCATCTCCTGGAGAGCACAGGCATTGCATCGGTGCAAGCTTGTTTTAAAGAGCCAGGAGCACGCTGGCTGTTGCCTGGAGCAACCAAAGACAAATCAGCTTCCTGAGGGCAGTGACCCCCTTCCTTTCTCCTCCCCCTTCTCCATGGGGTTGGGGGCTTGGTTAGACTCAGCACCCTGCCAGCAGAGCACTGATGTTAACCACACCGCTTCATTTCCTGGCCCACTTCGAGAGTGCGGCACACATCTGTGCTTTCACGCCATACGCGCGCGGTCCTGGTCTGCCCGCGTGGCAAAGCGGCCAGCCCCAGCCTCAACCGGGAGGGCAAGAAGGGGACGGGGTTATGGAGGTCCGACCCGCCGTTGGGTGCCGGAGTGGGTCCCTTCTGGTTTGGGCGGTCAGACGCACGTGGCAGGGAAGCCCGGAGGATATGCATTATGAAGAGATGGGCCTTACTCCAGAGCTGTCAGTCGGGGACCTTTCACCAGAAATTAGTTTTAGAAATATATATTTCAAACCTCAGGAAGAAAACTCACCCCATGTGCTCGTAACAAATTGGGCATGTACTCCACTGATCTCACTCCCAGGCCAGCTGAGGTTACTGTCACAAGCCCCTTTGATTTATGGGCTGGCTGGGGTCAGCACATCACCAGCTTGTTATTTCAATAGTCTTGTCCTCCTCCCGTCTCCCAAGGCACCTTCCCACGCTCACCTCATCATCTGTGATGCCTCTGTACCTCCCTGTGTTTGAACTCCTCCTGCCCAGAAGTTGCAATAGCCTGATTTTCAAAGGCCCCCACAGCTCCCATAGACTGTGGTGGGCTTGGTGGTCAGCAGTACATCTAAAACTGGGCTCCTTTTCCTAGCTAGATGATAAAACTGTTGAAACCTTGGCTCAGATTTTCAAAAGCGGGACCAGATTTTCCAAAGGCATCAGCTCCCAGTTGGGCCCCTAAATGGGCAGATTCTGAAAAGGGCCCTGTCCCCTGAGCCATTGTTCTCAGTGGGTCCTGCAGAGCCCTTTTGAAAATCTGTTCACTATATTTAGGTGCCTAACTGGGAACAGAGCTCTTCTTGAAATCTGTCCCCTTGTCTTTTTAAGCATTGGGTGAAGCACCATGTTACGCCTTCAGCACCCTGGGGATTAACAATAATTACCGGTTCTTCACATAGGAAAGAATCTTTCATGAACTAACCGGCTATGCAGCAGAGATTTTCCATGTATAGACAGTTCTAACTGGTGTGTGGGGGGGGGGAAACTAGATTGTAAAAGGCGAAGCCCATAGTAAAAGTCAGAATTTTGTACCAAGGATCTTGCACTCAAGGTTAAGGTTTGCACATCAAGTCACTGCCTTAGTGACTTTTTAAATAAAAACTTTTTACTTCCATGAAGCTAAAAATTCAAAAATTTGCTGGTAAAATCTGCCCCCCAATGGAGAAAGTTAACAATTGCACTGAGGGAAAGAAATACATATATTAGAAGAGTAGGATTTGCTCTGTGCCTGACTTTAGCCCGCTTACCACAGCGCTGTGAAGCTGATTAATTATAACATCGTACTGTTAAAGCTCTCCTAGGTCAGTGCTCCAGCTGCTAAGACCAGAGATGCTGGAGAAACCAGACCCCTTCCCCAGTGTGGGATTGTTTCCTGCCGTTTATTTCCTAGCACTTTATCCAGAATAGTTTGAAATATCCCTCATGATGTGGCTTCCATTGCTAACCCCCGGGGAAATGATGCCTGTGGGTAGCAGATCTTAATTGTTCACATATTCAGTTTAATTTTTTCTTTGTTTGATTCCATTCCTTGTAGGAGGTCAGCCAAAAACAAAGGCGGATTATTCTAGTTAATATTCCTGTCATCCATATAACATGTCCCCTTTTGTTAATTTCCTGATGCACAGCTCATTACTTGCCCCAGTTCTGGATCCCTGATCCTGGGAATTTTGCAGATGAAAGGTGTTATATAAATATCAGGGATCAGTGTAACTCCCTTGACTGGATTCCAGGCAAAGGCACTCCACTGCCTTCCCTTGCACCTCACACTAACCAGGTCTCCTAATCCCATTGAATCCAAACCCAATGGCATTCAGGTCGGGTCAGCTTGTATTTACTGATGCTTCATGATTTAATCCCATGAAAAATAAAATCCCCTTCCCTAGCTGCCAGGCCCTATCCCTTCTCCTTAAATAAAATCTACTGCTGGATTAGGTGGCCGATTTCCCATTTCATCCCAGAGAACCCCTCATGGTGTGGGGCAAAGATGGAGGAAACTTGGCTTGTTTTTGCCAGTGTTGTGCTTTTGCTATGCCTAATTTAAAAATGTTATTCAGCATAGTTCAATATTGATTTATTTGTATGTAAAGATGTGATTTAAATGTTGTGAGTCAAAGGATTAATCAGCAGCTGTTCAGCACACTGAGGATGGAAATCCCTATGTTTTATCATTATTTTAAACATGTAAAGATTTTAGAGGGCCAGGGGCTGCAGGGGAAATGAAGGCAATTTGCAAGGCTTTGTTACAAAGACATTTATCAGCAGCATCTGTATATTGATGCCTTTAAATTATATAGCATCTATCATCTGCATGGTTCACAGGGTCAGGCACTAAGGTCTGGGGAGGAAATTAACGAGAGGGGATATGTTATATTATAGGGATGACAAGAATGGCCAGTTATAAAAGTTAAAGCAGACAAGCACTTTTGGTAGAGATAAAATCTTCTTATTTCAGGGTTTAAACTGATCTTTTCATAAGGGATTAGGGAGATCTTTTTCTGGGATTATCCTACATCCGCCACTGCAACGTTTCTTACGGCTTCTTCTAAGGCCGCGGGTGCTGGCCACTGTGGGAGATGGGATACTGAACTAGATGGCCCCTGGGATGAACTAGTTTGTCAATTCCTATGAATGCGCCTATGCCAAAGTCCCACTTATTTCCAATGTGCATGAAAGGGCAGAAGAGGCTGGAATTGCCCTCATAATATCAATTAATGGTAAGCGCTTAGGAAGTGCCAATTTTCACGGTCACAGCAGCGTGCGCACACTGCAGTGAGTTCCAGCCAGGCACGCCCCTGGGTCCAGTCAGTCCTACGCCCACCAGGGAAGGGACTGGGTGGAGGCCACACAAGTCATTGCAGGCTGGGAGCCCGAGCTGCCTTTTGCTGCAAAGTGCCCCCGTCCCTCTTGCTGGTCAGGGGAACATTAAATGGGGTGGCATTGCTGGAAGGGCTGCTGGGGACAAACAGCCCTTGAAGCTGGGCATTGCAGAGGTAAAGCTGCAGTGGGGTGCAATGCACATACAGCAAATGAGAATGCAAGCTGCCAGCCAAAAAATAAAGGAGCGGGGGGGGGGGAAAGCCAGAACCATTCCTTGGAGAGCCAGTTTGCTCTCCCCTGGCTCATGCCAACCAACAGATGAGAGGAGCTGCGGCCTCTGCAAAGAGCCATGTGGGAGACATGTGGGAGACAGGAGAGACGCTTGCTCCAAGAGCGCCCGGATAGCTCAGTCGGCAGAGCATCAGACTTTTAATCTGAGGGTCCAGGGTTCAAGTCCCTGTTCGGGCGTGAAGTCTTTTTTTTTTTTTTTTTAACGCTGATCCAGGGAGCCCCCGGTGCTTTTGCAGCCCGGCAGAGGCGGGGGTCTGGGGGGGGTGTTTACAGCCGCCGCTGCAGGAGAAACACGAATGGGAGGGGAAGGGAGAGGGCCCGAAATGCAAACTTAATAAAAGGGGGGGGGGAGAAAAGCAGGACGCGCCCGAACAGGGACTTGAACCCTGGACCCTCAGATTAAAAGTCTGATGCTCTGCCGACTGAGCTATCCGGGCTCCTGGGGACTAGGTTCGGCTTGGCCGGCTAAAAGAGCTGCGCTAAGATGGGTTTCCCCCCCCCCAGCTGCATGCAGCAGGCTGTAGCGGCTGCTCCTGCGTTATGCAAAGGGGGGGGGGCGCTGGGAGGGATGGAGCATAAAGTGTGCGGGGAGCTCGGGGGGGGGGGGCAGAAGGGACCCGCCCCAACCAAGCTGGGGGTTGGGGGGTGCATTGATCCAGGACCGCCGCACTGCACGCAGGACACTTGCTCTGCAAGCCCCGCAGCCCCTTGGCTCGCGCCGCAGCGAGGGCGGGGCCGCGAGCCCCCGGGGAGCGCGACTGGCGTCGGCGTCTCGCGCTGGGCGGCGGGTCCCGCTGGTAGCGGAGTGTGGGGTGAGGGGTTCGTGCAGCGAGAGCCTGGCCACGCGGCTGGGGGCCACGTCGGGACATTGCTTTGCGGGGGGACACGGGTCCCTGCACACGGGGGGGG
>ML677052.1:2242030-2301313 GCA_007922155.1 Mesoclemmys tuberculata | reverse complement strand
CTGTGCACAGGTGCCCGCACACACACGGGGGTGCATTGCTGTGCACAGGTCCCCGCACACACGGGGGGGGTGCATTGCTGTGCACAGGTGCCCGCACACACGGGGGGGTGCATTGCTGTGCACAGGTGCCCGCACACACACGGGGGGTGCATTGCTGTGCACAGGTCCCCGCACACACGGGGGGGTGCATTGCTGTGCACAGGTGGCCGCTGGCGCTCATACGGTCCTCCCACCGCCAGCGGCACTTGTGCCCCCGCCGACACTCGCTCCCGCCCCGACGCCGCCTTTCTAGGCCTGGCTTCCGGCCACCTCTATGGTGGCGGTCGCTCCCCACGCAGCCCCTGCGGAAGTAGCCGCGCCGCCATGTTGGCTGGGGCGGGAAGTGGAGGCCTGGCTCCCCACTAAGATGGAGGAGAGGAGCCACCGGGGGGGCTAGGGCCCCCTCCGGCCGCAGGGCGAGCTGGGGCCCATGGACCAGCGCTAGGGTGAGTCTGGGACCCCCCCTGGCGGGGCGGGGCCGGGCCGGGCCCTGCTCCCAGAGGGCTGGCGGGGGGGGTGAGAGGGCAGAGCCGGGGGGGGCCTAAAGGCAGCAGCGCAGGGGGGCAGCAGGCGCTGTGCGGGGGATAACCGCCGGGGGGCGCCCTACTGGGCGGTACGTGCGGCTGTGGCGGGGGGAAGGGAGGGAGGCGGGGGGCCCTGGCCCTGGCCCTGGCCCTGGCCCTGGACCTGGCCCTGGACCTGGGGACACCTGGCAGTGGGCACTGGAGGGAGCAGGGCCTCGCCCAGCTGCTGCTGGTGGTGGTGAGAGGATGAAGTGGGGCGCTTTTGCTTTGATGTATTTCTGCTGAACTTTTTTTGGGAGGCTCCGGGGGGGTCCATGAACGTGGCAGGGGTTTCCTATGAGACGGTGGGGGAGGGCACCGTGCTGCCCTTCGACGTTTGTCTTCCTGTGATGATAAACTCAGCCTGCCCGGGGAAAAACACAGCCCTTGCCAGGGCCGCTGCAGTGGTGTCCTTCGGCAGCTAAGGTGCATTCGTGAACACTTGTAAAATACTTACGGGGTTAGATTAGGCAGGTCCATTTTCCACTGCTTGGTTTGAAGAAGCTCTTGCAGTTGTCTGGTGATGTATGGTTGCCTTAGCTGTTCCATCAATAAAAGGTACACTGGGCAAGTGTTTCCCTGTTTACCTTTTTCTCTAGAGCACATTTGTTCTGTTTTTTTTCCTCTTTTTCCTCTTAAGCTGTCACATGCCCAGCAGTTACCTAAAGCATGACTTGGTACCTTTGACAGCCTTTGGAGGAACTGCTGATAGGAGCATGTTACTGCCTGGTTAGGAGGGAAAATTAAGGCGGGGGCGCGCGCAGATCTGTACGTCATTGGATGCGCTGCAATTTTGACGTTGGATGCTGGCACGCCTGCTCAGAAATGGATGCTGGCAAAAGCCTGTCTGTAGTTTAGGAACTAGCCATTCGGCTAAGTGCAACTTAAAAAGAAGGAAGCGTTTTAGGAAGGGATTAGTAAGGATTTTTTTAAAAAAAATCTGACTGAAAAGCATGCGGTTTCGTAACTATCCTATTGTAAAGAGTGCATGTCAGTTTTTTAAAAGTGCTTTTTTTGCGTTTTCTGGAGTTTTGTCCGTCTTCCGAAATGAGCAACAGAAACAGTTACTGTCAACCTGGTGCGAGTTACTGAAAAGATGTTCTGCTCATCAGCCTTATTTAAAATCTAAACTGAAATGAGCTGTATCGCAAATGTCCGGTTAATTGTGACTTGGCTGAAGAAGCAGCTTCTAAATATATTAGATAAGGTTTAACAGGAGAAAAATGTGAAGTCCAGATCTTTTTTGGAAAGTGCGTGGGGGCAGATAGGTGAGGGAAATAGGGAGTGATGTTAAATGAGGATGAGATCTAGACAGATTTTTTTCATCTGTGAGAGTGAAGGAGGGTTACTGTAGGGCTTTGATTTTAGGCTATTTTGTCTGTGCTAGTGTTTATTCATGTTCCACTGTTGTATTGCTGCCTGGGTCACTGGGTGGCAGGTCAGGATTACTTCTCTCTTGAGCACTCTGTGGACCTGGGTTCAAGACCTGTGGTCCTTAACACCCACCTTGTCACTTTCAGATCGATTTTTCTACTCCACATTTTAAATGTCTATTTGGAAATCTCAGTGATAAGTGAAATATTTTTTATAAGAGATGCTATACCAAACAGATCTCTGAATGCGTTAGAGTTATGCAATTATGGATATAAATAATAGCAAAAGGAGAGAGAAATTAAGAGCCATAAATAGAGCAAGGTAGAAATGATTCTGGTTACATGTTCCTTTGAGCATGTTTGAAAGATACTAGAAAAATAATCCCACCGCAAGCAAATAGGAATATTAATGCCAGCCATAGAAAACCACCTGTATTTTGCAGCTGCAAAATACCTCAGCTAAAACATGACTTGTAAAAGAAAGAAATAGGGATAATCTTAGCATGTTCTGTTTTCCATCTCCTGAATGGAGGCAACATGATGTAGTGTTTTAATCACAGGACTGAGAGTCAGAGAGACCATTAGTATGTTTCTCTTTGCCCTACCACTGACTAGCTGTTGGACCACTGTCAGCAAGCCAAGTCACTGGGTCATTGTCAGTTCGAAAAAATCACTCTTCATTCACATGGCACGGGAGGAAGCTGTCTATTGTTGCAGGTGGAGGTTGTGTGGTCCAGTCCAGTGCTTCATAACCTTTTTGATATCAGGGACCGTCTTCCTGCCATCCTAAACTGTGCCATGGACCAGTTCTGGTCCATGGACCAATTTTTGAGAAACACTGTCTAGTGGACAGGGCATCGAGAAGGGAGTCAGGACACCTGGGTTCTATTTCTAGCTTGGCCACTTAACTGCTGTGTTCAGCTGACAGCGGACGAGTCACTTCCCCTGTCTCTTTCTTCCCATCCTTGTCTATTGAGATTGAAATCAATTCAGGGCGGGGTTTTTTGTTGTTGTCTGTACAGTACCTGGCACAACAAGGTTCTGATCTTGGTTGAGGCTTTTAGAAGCTGTTATAAAAACAACTAACTAAGTTCTGAACCATGATTTTGCAGCCCTTTCCTGCAAGGGGCCCCCTTGCCCATGCAAAACCTCCACTGACTTCATATATGTGAACTTTGTATATATGAAGTTGGGTGTTAAAGGTTATTTGACTGGCTGTGTGTTATTCAGGGTGTTTTAGGGAAGATCGGGACAAGCAAAAATAAAACTTAGATGAGAAACCTATCAATTTAGATGAAGCTACAGTAATAAATGATTAATTTCTTCAGCATAAAGAAGCCTTTGGTTTAGGACAGAGGGGAAAAAAAGCAGATCTTTGCTGATACTACTTGCATAAATTAAGTCCCTACAAGTCCTTGCTTGTCTAGTAGAAGGAGGCGTTACCATTATCAAGTGGTGGCTGGTTTATACAATCAAAGATTATGGTACCATCTATTGTTTTCCTTTGACTCTGAATCCAAATCAGTTTACCAGGATTTCTGTTGTTCATCAAATAGTGTAGAGACTCAAATGACTTTTAGAAAATAATGACTCACTCATGCAGTGCTGTCCTTTCAAAGGGAAAAGCCCATTACAGTAGGACTACTGCCAGCCTGTTTGTCTACAGTAGGTTTCTAGATGTATCCCCAGTGACAAATACCCTGTTGTTGTTTGATTTAGGAAGATTTGCAGAGCCATTTGCTGGTGCTCCAGATTTTTTCATAGAATCAATCAATTTAAAACTATCTAGATTTCCCTCTACCCCACCCCCAAAACACTGGTTTTGCAATAAAAGAAAGTTACATCATTTTTTGCAGATGTTAATTTTTATCAATCAAATATTAGCTTTTTTGGTTCATTTTTGGCAATCCTTTGTGTCTTGATAGACTCAAAATTCTTACCATGTGGCAGATATATCATGACCTAACAAACTTATACCAAAGCAAAGTAGATTTTAGTAGATTTTTTTTAAAGATGTGAATTTCCTTACTTTATTTTAAAAAAAAAAAATTAAATGAAATAAGTCTTAAATGAAGCACCTCTGTTTGTGCTGTGGTAGGTAATACATTACAAGTCTCTTGTGCAGAGAAGCTGTCTCTTCACTCGTCCTGAAGGAATATCAAATCTGCATCAATGCAATGAATAAAAAGCTGCAACTTTAAATGTGTGGGAAAGTAAAAATTAACTAATTTAAAGTCACATAGGGTAAACAAAATGAAAGATCACTTTGTTGTTGCATAACTATATCAGTGCTGTTGCAGCACTTGAAGAGAAGCACTTGAGGATACAAGGAGGCTGAGTAGAGTAGAAAAGCTTACACTGTCCCCTTCAGATGCCTGTAACTTGGTACCCTGCAGTCAATCTTACAAAGATATGTGTACAAGAGCAGCTAAAGCAGGGCTTTCTGAGCAGTCTAGCAACTTGCAGTTGCAGTACCTTGCAGCAAAAGGCCCATTTGCACTGTTAAAATGTATTATATTGGAGGGATGGAATGACGAGTGTTTGGTCTTGCAGACTGCACAGTTGTTAAATGATGTTCCTGAATGTGATTAATCAAAATGTTATGAGATGGCAAGACATTGCATTTTGAGAGTTCAGTAGTCTTTTTACTTGCAGATGGCTTTCAGCCATGGTACTCAGAAGCTGGGTGTAAATACTTAAGCACTGCATCCCTCCTTCTTTCATTGACCTAGCATTGTCTTCTGCATCAGGATTTAGGTAGGCCTAGCTGTGTTGCTCAGGGTTGAGGATTTTTCACACCCCTGAGCAATGTGGTTAAGCTGACCTAGCCCCCAGTGTAGAGAGCACTAGGTTGATGGAAGAATTCTTCCCTCATCCCAGCTACAGCCTGTAAGGGAGGTGGATTGCCTGCGCCTACCAGAGTGTCTACAGTACTGACACATTTCATCAGTGCAGCTGTGCGGTTGTAGTGTTTCAAGTGTAGACAGGTCAGGAAATGCTGTCATCTCTGAAGTAGTGGGAGTCTGGTCAGACTGATAGAACAGGAAAACTAGGCAAAACTACAGGATCCCATGACTCAGCAGCTGCTGTACAGTGCTTAATGTTTTTTCTCAGAACCTTGAAGCAGTTCTGGTGTTTACAAGGACTTGCGGGTTCCCCTTAAATTAATGGGGAGTGTTTGTAGACTTCTGGGGCAACAACCAATAATACTGATCATCTTTCCTCCTCCTCAGGATTGGTGAAACCGTGCATCTCAGATTTGGAAGTAATGTTAGTGGCTAGTCTGTAGCTAGTACAGTTCTGCTCCTAGTACATAAAGAAGCCTATAGATACACTCTACAGCTGCAGGTGTGTGTGTCCTATACAGAGTGTTACCGAATAATAACCTCACCTAAGATTTAGGATGCTAATATTGAAGTGGGTTGGTTTGTCTCCTTTCTAAGTGTGACTTTCCTGGAGAGAAGGAGCTAATGTTGATAATGAAGACATTTGGTGACCGCTTAATTCATATTAAAGATTCATGTAAACTGTCATGTTTTGTTGTAACAGTAGAAGTTTATCTGCTCTTCAGTAATAACTTGACTTCTGTATAATACCTTTATAAGAATTAAACTTGAAATCCCTGCACATGAAGTAGGCAGATACCTTTAACAGGTGGTTAAATGAGTTGCCCAAGGTCCAATAGTGAGTCAGCGAGTTCTCAGCTCTGACTGCTAGGTAGCCTACCCTGGTTTTGTCTAAACATCGTGAGAACATTTTGTTATGTTCATTTGGCAGCAATTTGGTTATTTTGCCTTGTTTTTAAGTGATTTTTTTGTGCATTGAATCATTTATTGCTGACTTGATTTCTTTTAGCTACAGAGGAATGAAGTGGATCTCAGTTTGTTTATATTGATAAAGGCCTCTCTGTTGAAAGAATGTCAGTTTAAGGCGTCTAATTTGGTAGTCTACTGGAAAGCTTCTGAAGAGTTCAGTTTCCTGTGATGGTCTGCTTTAAACAGTAGTAATTGGCAAAAGATGCCAGTTCCAGAATCCACACAGTACAGGCCCCTCCCTGGTTACATCTACATCCACTGATTTAGGGCTCAAATGTCTCCATTTTGGTCAGCAACGAGGGAGTCTAGCATAGAGAGGGTTCAGGTGTTTTTACCATAGTACCTTCTGTCATGCTGGCTGGGTGAAGTGTGTCTGGGGGTGGGCGGGATATGTGTTATTTGACATCAGTATGTCAAAATCAAAGCAATTCATGTGAGATATGCCATGTCGAGTACTGTTAGAAAGGTTACAATGGGCTGAGTAAGATGATGTTTATGTTCATGTGCTATATCTGTAATGGAAGTTATGGATATTTTTGATATACCTGTATTTCAAACTAGCTGTATAAGACACCCCAGAGAGAGGCCGCAGTACAATAGCCCACTTAATGGCCCCTCAAGACCTTTACAGAAGCAAAAGGCCCAGAAAGGAACTAAGGGCATACCTGAAGAGTTACAGGATTGGCCCATGTGACTCTGGACTCCATTTTGGTGCTTGTAAAATTCCACAAGCAGCATGGCAAGAGGCAGAGGGTATATAAGATCAAACCACAGAAACCATTTTCTCTTTGTTCCTGTCCAGCTGCAGACACACACTTACCCACCTCTGGATTAATTCACTTTGCAACTGAATTGAAGGACTTGTATACATCCAGTACCTGGATGGGTCTCAGAGGGACTATACAAGCCTGCAACTCCACAATTCTTTCAAAAACCTGATGTATATGGACTTTTGAATCATTTGTATGTATTTGGTTTCTTTAATCCTCTAACATTTTTCTCATTGTTTGTTTTCTTTTTATAATAAACCTTTAGTTTTAGTTACTAAAGGATTGGCTGGCAGCATGGTATTTTGGGTAAGATCCAAACTTATAATGAACTGGTACTGTGGCTGGTTCTTTGGGATCAGAGGGAATCTTTTGAATAAAGAGCATAGAGTTTAAATAACTGGTCTCTTTACTGGACCTGATGGCAGTTTGGGAGCCAGAGACTGAAATGCGGTAAAGGAGGTTGTGTGTATTTGCACAGTGGCTTCTTGATAACCAGTGGGGGGGAATCAGAAGCACTGTTTGTGGCTGGTTGGGAAGTCTGACTTCAGTGTCACCCACCAGTGCTGGGAGAATTTGCTCTCCTTTTACAGTCTGCCCTGACCCTGGCATTATCAGTGGGCTACCCTGGGCATGAACAGGTTACACCTTCTGGCTTAAATTCCTGAGCATGTACTGCAACTTCCACCATTTCTACTACTAGAGAAGCTGAACTAATGGTGAATTACAGGTCTTTCATGATCCTAGACCTAACACCACTGAAGCAGTAATGAGCTTCCAGTCAATGTTCAATAGAGGGGATTGAGCCAACATTGAATCTTGCTATAGTCCTATATTTGACAGAAGCATACCAAGATTCAGTAACATGGTTTCATCAAACTAGTGGAAATATGACCTGTGTGTCACCTATTGCATTGAACTGGATCCAGATATGGTATTGTAAAGCATGAAGGATTCTTCCTCCAAGAATCTGGCAGCACAGACATTATTGAAGAGTTTTATTCATGATACCAGGAAGTCTGATAAATCAGCTTCAACTTCATGGTGTTACAGTGGTCAATTATATACGGTTTCTTATAGATTACATAGTACGTTTTAAATTCTTTATCTATTCACTTACAAATACAGACGTTGGCCCATCCGGAGAGAACAACAGTGATAATGGTTGTTACATACATGCAGAGACACTGTAATTACCCTACTTACATCCAGGATCCTAGGGCTACACTGCGGTGGGGGTAGGGCAGAGGAAGAAGCGGGGGGGGTCCTTACCGATAGGTCGCATGTGAGACAGAAATTCTAAAAGCAAATGTGCTGTTCTCATTGGAATTAGCTTCCTGAGCCATTGGATGTTTACACTAGCCATTGTCCTTGATGCTCAGGTATGCTCATTAGCCATCTCAATCTACAACTTGTTAGCTGAAAACAACCTCAAGCATTACAGTATATTTGCTGGGGTAGATAGGATCTAAACCCAGGAACTTTGACTTCAGTGTAGCAAAGTCCAAAGATAAGTGGGAGAGAAGGCAAAGGAATAGGGTTTTTTTATTCCCCCTGTATATGTCCAAGTAACTAATATTCAACCAGCTGACTTCAGAGTGAAGCTTTTATTGTTTAAAAAGAATCAAACTTGTAATACAGCAGTCCTCTGCATATGGTGCAGATAAAGTTATAGTGTGTTGCTGAAGTCTATGAAATGATTGTACTCCATATTAAGCAGTGATCTGTGACCTTTGGACTGAATTGAAACTGAGAGGTGGACAAATTCAGTCACTTCAGGGCTTGCCCTATTACTCCTCGTCCCAAAGGAATCTATAGTGAAAGGAATTATTCTGCCTGCTCCACTAGGTGTGCTGTCAAAATCTAACCTCATAGCTCTGTACATGTTTGAAGGCACCAAAAAGGGAAAGGTTTTTAGTCTTCTCTGTTCATCCCAGCAGGTTCCTGTAGCATCCTCTGTGCATGTGCAACTGCACATGTTTAGAGCTTGGGTGTTAAGAGTGAGCGGGCTGGGGCTTCAATGATCTTTGGGGCTCTTTGTTAAAAAGTTGTTCCCATCTATTTGAAGGGTGGGTGTTTAATCCACTAGCATTCAGTTCTTCCACCCACTGTGTACCTCCCCTTGCTGACTCATGACACTGCTATTATCTGTAAGGATTTCCTAATGGGGGTTAAACTGTGTGTGACTTAGCTGTTACTGTTCACTCTGACTCATTAAGAACTTGCCTCAACATGTCACAGCACAGGAGACTTTCAGTGTCTTTGAACAGGCAGGTCACAACAGAAAGAAGACTTCAACTGTCTAGGATTTGCAGATGAGCGTGGGAATCTCTCATCCTAGCATTCATCTCCCAGTGAGCAAGGTTTTCTAGAGCATAGTGAAGGGGGACAACGACACATGGACGGGAAGTGTCGCCAGTGCAAATCAGCCTGAGATGTTTAGTGGACAGAAATTATACATTTCATAAAAGCAAATTGAAGACCTGCTGCTTGGTTGCTGAAGGATTTCTGTCCCAGCTGCTCTTACAAGGCTGTGTGTCCAGGTAGCTGAGCACCTAGGTGTAATTTATGTATGAGAGAATTGGTTTTGGAGTGCTCAGGTTCTTGGCAAACTATAAAACAATTGCATGGGCTGATGCAGTAATTTTAGATTTTTTTTATGCTACATTTCAGGATATATATGCAGGGAAGATTGATTTCCTAAAGCTTTTAAGAGGTGGAAGTGGTTAAATTCAGCACCTGCTGCTTCTGATTTGCTACTAAACAAAACCTTTTTGTTGTTTTAGTTTATACTGTAGACAGCTACTTCACTGCCAAAATGACAACTTCGACCTCTGCACAGTATCTAGCATCTGAGAATGCCTGCAGAATCACAACTGGACAAGCTAACCAGGTAATCTCCCCCTCCCACTCTAGCCCCCAAACACACACACACTCTTGGCTTTCCTCTCTTTTTATTAAAAATAAAGCCAGTAAAACCTTCCTAGGACAGCTTTGACTTCATGGCATGTGGCCTTTTGTACAGGTTGGAATGAAGAATCTTCCATCAAGTCATTGGTTTGTGAGCATTAACTAGCAGTGCCACCTGGATGGATAGTAGAGAAGTAATATTGGAGTGACATTTGAAATGGGAGAGCGGAGGGGGGGAATGATGTAGGTTAAACTGGCCACACAGGAAAGTGCATAATGTGTGCATTTCCACGCTTCATACCTTACTTACACTGGACCACACAGAGTTCCTTTTTAAAAACTCTGTACAACATGGAACTGTTAAATTATGCATTTCCTCAGAATATGAAAAGACGCTCATGTTAGACCTAGTTCATAAAGCCAGTCACACCTCTCTGTCTCTGAGTGATCTTGGATGAACATTGAGCACATGCTGTTCCCCTTAGCAATTTATTCCCAGGGCATTGGTGGGAGGAGTGCCAACGTCATAGCCTGATTGCCTTAGGAAAGCTATCTAAAGCCAGCGTGGCAATTCAGTAGTGTAGAGTATGGAAAACTGGCACTGCATCAATATGTTGGCTGCCAGTCAGAGAAAAATCTGCAGTGTGAGCTATGGCTAAAAAAATCCAGTATATAAACTATGGGGAGTGGGTTCTCCAAGACAAGAATGGTGCGTGCTGTATCTTTGAAGACTATTTCATTGGTGAGAACATGCATCTGGCTGGTGTGTGTGGGGGGATGATGACAAGGAGTGTAAATTAGCCTCTGAAAGGACTCTAACTCCCCTATATATTTAATTTATAAATGGTAAAACCCATCTGAGTCCCGTGCAGAATTGATTAACATGCTTCTTTATTCAGGTCATTCTCCTGAAAAAATTATAAGTAAATAAGCACTTTGCTGTTAGTACAGCAATATTGGTAGCCTACCCCCATTATCTTGGGTAACGTGGAATGAACAAACATTTTTGTCTTCAGTTTGGTTTACTTATGGTAGCTAAGATCCCATTTTAAATGTTCACATTAATGTAGACAATTTTTTTAAACACAAAAAGGGGAGGGTGGGGAGACTGATTTATAATGAAGAAAAATCCACAGCATTGGCCCTTAGTTGGAGAAATAAAACTGTCTTGTACTTGCGTTAATCATAAGAACCTTGTATTAGTGCTAACACAAGCTTTTACTGTCATTGAGTTTAACTTATGACTAACAGAATGGCTGGTGTTGAAAAACAGAATTGTGGCATGAAGTTGGACATTTCTTGCTCTATTTTACTTGGTTTTAAAAGGAGAGTTTTTTTAAGAGTGTATCTGGTAACGGTAATATTTGGGCATAGAAAACCCATTAGTTTAAGGTAAAGACAAATACCTTCTCAGAATTTGAAAACAGTGTGCATAATGGGATGAATTCCTGCCTGAGTATTGTCTGGTAGCTGAGTTCTTGACCAATTATTCAATGACAGATAGTAATGTTAAATGCTTCTTACCTCAGGCAGGAAACAAACAGTGGTGGGTCTAACTTTCTCTAGTAGAGGCTAGAGTGTAGTGGGCTTGGGAATTCTCAGTAGCCCCACCCTTCCTGAAGGCAAGTGCTTTTTGCAATTGCATTTATATAGGGAGAGATCTGAGCTTGTCCTATCATGGTCTAGACACAGCTGAGCCTAATGCTGGAGAGAACATATAAAGGGCCAATTCCAGGCCAGCAGGAAAGAGGTTCACTTGTGTGCTACAGTAGAACAAGGCTTTGATAAGTGTTTGGAGACCAGCAAAGAGTATTGTGTACAAAAGTTCTTTCCCCCACATGGCCAGCTGAAGTGTCTTGCTGTTGATATTCTAACCAGTGTATGATCTCTCACCCATCCTTAACATGGAATAGAGCATTTGTATGCAATGAGTACGTAGAGCTCATACTTACCGCACTACTTGTGGATTAGCAAGATACCACTAGCCTAATGAAAGGACTGGACTGGATCATTGGTTCTCTTCATCCATAAATCTTGTTTCTGTCAGGTTAATGTAATTTTTGAAAAAAATCATTGCTTCCAGCTGATTTATGTGAGCAGTAATAATTAAGCCAGGCTGAAAAGAGCTGTTCCCTGCCACTGTTTTTCAGATTTTGTTTTTCCAGCCATTTCAGAAGTGACAGGTGAAATTGGCCACAGTCTTTTAAAAGACTTCACTTGCAGTTGCTGTAGCATTATTGAAGCCCTAATTGGGCTTTGTTAATGCTGAAATGAGAAGGGAGCAGGGAGAAAGCTCTGACAGAGCTAAAACTGGGACGCTGCAGCTTGCATGCTGAGGGCCAGATTCTGAGTGCAAATACGTCACCTCTCCACATACACAGATGACTTTTTCTTTTGAGATGCAGCAGTATGTAGTCTTTATTCAAAATCAGGATTTGGCCCTAAAATTAATCAGTGTAACTGTTCTTGCATATAACCCTCCCATAACATGCCACTTTTTAATTCCCTCACCTGTGTCCTGCTGGTATTAAGTACTGAAGGATTCAGGAGGCGAATGGGAGAAAGGTTTAATGTAGCAATATTGGTTGTATTCATAAAGCACCATAAGGTTCAGCGATCAATTTGAGGAATCAGATTGGGTCACCTTGATGTTTTTGTGGAGAGTGATTCTGATTTATGCAGTGGCATATCTCCTTGAGATTATTGCTCTTTCAGGACGTGTGCGGGTGGATGAGAGCAGGGCATTTCGGGATGAGAACTGTTTAAAACGTGCCAATGCTTTTTTGTAACATTAATACTGCAACATTAGCTGCCTCATCTGCTATTGAGATTTGCTCTGGTGTATAGTGTGGGTATAACCAAAGGAACAGCCCTGGGGCCAGGGTAGAGAGCTCTCCTGACCTGAGGGTTGGAGAAGCGCTGTTTTCCTGTCTGTTATAAGGAACCCATGGCTATACCAAACAAATGGCTTGGATCCCCAGGGGTTCGTTATAGAGAAGGTGTTTTGTATAATGATTTATGACAATTTTGCCATGAGGTGTGTCCCCAACAGCATACATTAGCTACATAACTGATGACTGTGGACACAGTTCTTCTCAGAAGCTCACCACATTATGTAGCTTAATCCAAAACTACATAACCTGTATTTTAGGTACGACCGAAACTGCCATTCCTGAAGATTCTGCAGGCAGCAGGTGCACAAGGTGAAACCTTCACATTGAAGGAGGTGAGCCCAGGACTCTATTTTGATGGTTAAACCAAGAAAGTAACTATAGTCATAGTCAGTTAACAGATGATTACTGTAACACTTTGTGAATTTTACATCCAGGAACTTGAAGATGGAAAATTATTTTATTATGAATTATTTGTGTTAAGGTGGCCCCAATCCTGGACCAGGGCCCCATTGTTCTAGGCACTGTATAAACACAAATGCATTGGTGAAATCTCTCAGGTTAGAGATAACCCTGAGGCTATGCATAAAATACTCTAGTAGCTAAAATGCACAGGATTATGAATTGGGAGAGCTGGGTTTTCTTAGTAGTTGTATCACAGATTTGTTTTGTGGTCAGGATGTCCTCCCTTATTCCTCATTCCTGCAAGCTGATCTGTGTGTGTATGTAGCCTCACTGAAGTCAGTGGGGCTCCCTGTGGGCATAGAGACCCGCTCAGATAGATCATCTTTGCAGGATTGGTACCATAAGCCCTGGAAATCAGTGGGTGCAGAATTGGGCCCTTGAACTCCCTGTGCCTCAGTGTCTCTATCAGTAAAATAGGGTACTTTATGTAAGGGGATATGGAGATTTTGAGCATAATGGCCCAGATCCTCAAAGGCGTTTAGGCTCCTAACTGCTACTGAAATAAATGGGAGTCGGGTGTCTAAATAACTATGTGGATCTGGACCAAAGTGCTTTGAGATCCTCAGATGGAATCACTGTAAGAGTGCAAAAAGTGAATGAAAATTATGTATTTTACATTTTGAGAATCCAGGAGTAGCGTTAGGAGAGATGTAATGTAAGTTGCACTCTTGAGAGAGTGTCAAGCGCTATGCAATTGTTTTACTATCTATTCATTGCTTGAAAGTTCTTAAATTGTACTTCAGTTGATATTTTTTCTTAAGTTGCTTTTGAAATGTCTTGTCAGCTAAACCTAAGACACACCATGAATTCATTTAAGATTAAAATGCAAAATGTATACAAGATTAAAAAAATGACACTGGCTGTGATTTACAGGGGTATCCTGTCAGCAAAGAATTAAATGCGGCAGTTTTTCATTATGAATGTGTCAAATACTCCTGCAGAACTGTGTGACTTATTTTAAACTCTTATGCATTTAAACAACTTATTTAGCGTTTACATTTTTTGCAAAAACAAGTTGAATGCTTTAAATGTGTGTGTGGGGGTGGTCAATGTTAAATGCAGGCTGCTATAGTACATAGTAGACAGTCCTCTTGTAGTGAATAGAAGCACTGTTAGCAATTTCTTAGATTTCATTTATTTTTGTTCAGGTGAGTTCTCTTTTGCTGCTAATCATGTTTCTTGTCCTGCTTGTGTTATGCATAAACAATTAGCTGTTTACCTCTTGGATTCAAACTTGAGTTCATCTAAATAACCTCTTTGTAGCCAGTTCTGTGACCCTAGTCCTCAAGGGACATTATTTTCTATAGCAGAGGAGTCATTTTCTCTTCACACTTCTGTGTGGTTCTAATGCAAAGTGTCTTGCATCTATGACATTTATTCTCTACCTGTGCCAAGCAAATGGTCTCCTCCTCAGTGCCACGGCCACAATTGGGAGAGTTCTTCCACTTAACCAGTGATACTTTTGGCCTCCTTTCATGTTGTCACCATATTTTCTCGCCCTCCCACTTTGGAGTGAGTTGAAGACTCACTTTGGTGGTTACAGAGAAGTACCAATTGTGTGGCATGGGCCTGCTGCAGTGCCACCAGCCGACAATCTTAGGGTCATTCTGAATAGCTGTTGTTACTATATAGGATGTCAGCTGAGCCTTTGACCCAGCAGCTGGGTTCCATAGGGCTGAGAAGGAGCCTGTGCATAGATTATAAATAACTTCAGCTTTGTCCTGTTCTTTGCTGTAATATGAGACAGCAAAGAGGTTTCTGTTTTGTTTGCTGACATTTTAAGTGTCTGGGATTAATGAAGGTGCGTCAGTTGGTAAAACCTTTCTGTTTAATTCAGTACTGAACTTGGCGTTATTGTAAATTTGCCCAACGTACACTTCCCTTTTTTGATGGATCACATGGAACCTAGAGATTTGATTAAATGCCAGAGCCAAATAAACTGCACTTGAAGTTACAAGAATATCAGTTCTTATATAGTGCAAAAACCCGCATCTCATTTTGGCTCTGTGGCACCGTTTTGCTAGAGATCTTAATGGTGCAGATGGAAAATGGGGAATAGAATGTGATCTTTACTTGTATTTTAGAGATTGCATTTCTTGAAACATTCAAAGAAGATCTTGCCAAGTGGCTGTGGCCAGACTTTCTTTTTAAACTTGCTTGGATCACAAATCCAGCTCAGATAATAACCAAAGTACATCCTGCCGTAGAGAACGAGTGTAGCCTAGTGGTTTACTGGGATTTGGGAAATGTGGATTCAAGTCCAGGCTTTAACACTGACCCCCTGTAAGGCTTTAAGCATTGTCACATTACTGCTTTGTGCCTCAATTTCCCCATTTGTAAAAGTGATAATATCCCCAATGCTTGGAGATGTTTGGCTGGGAGACCCTGTAGAAGGGTGAAGTCTGTCCTAGATAAGGACGTGGTTCTTCACTTGCACTGTGTCATGTCACTTAAAGGAAGTATAAAGTGGAAGAAGGAAATGGGGCACGAAGCCTTGCGTCTCCTTGCTAGTTTAATATCAATTAATGATGTAACTAATACTATGTTATGTACCCACAGGTCATGCATTACCTGGGACAGTATATAATGATGAGGCAGCTATATGATAAGCACCAGCAGTACATGGTATATTGTGGAGGGGATCAGCTGGGAGAATTGCTGGGACTGGAGAGCTTCTCCGTGAAAGAACCAAGGTAGGAAGAGATGCGGCTTCACAGTGTGCTCGTTAGGGGAGGCGTTCCACCATGATTAGATATTGCTATGGCAGGGGGGACCCAGTTACAACACTGTTCCTTCCTGTGATGTAGATGAGATCTCAATGGTCCAGTAGCTGATTGTTAATGCTCTGGAGTGTTGTTTGGCATGCCTGAATTTAGTTGAAGCTGCTTGTTAGGAACAATTCTGTGCTGTCCTGGTGATGGACTGGCTGGTGTAACAGGTCTTTCCTATCTGTAACTCTGTAATTCTCAGTTCAGCAGGGACTTGGATTGCTGTGGAGGTGGTATCTTCTGTTTCTCTGGATGGTCGGGGGAGAGGGCTCATGTTTCATAATCACAACCTCTCAAGGCTTTTACTGAAGGGAAGCTTTACCTTGCCACACCTGTGCATTTGCAGAGATGTGTGTGTTTTATCAAAGGCTTTGCCTGCTCTTTGCCAGCCCGGCATCTTTGACCTTTTGAAGGCCTAATGCTAAACTTGTGGCATGAATTCATTTCCATGCTAGCAAAATGACTGATGTGGGACACCAGATTACAACTAGTTAAGCGACAACTCTTGAATTCAAAAGACAACCTCTTCTTGGCCATTTGTTTTCATATCAGGATATTTATCTTTCAGAGAACTTCTGCAGTCTCCTAAAGGGGACAGGGCTAAGGGAGGGGAAAAAACAGTATTTTTCACAGTGATTATCAGATGATGCATATTATATCAGATGAAGGCCTGCTGTACCCCATAGGTGAATTTATCCCCCGGGAGGGGCTGGTAATGTTTGCATCAGGTTGGGGGATTTGTCACAGTAGAGCGCCTTTAAATTGCAGTTCATAAGAGTTATATCAGCAGAAGCTGTGTGAGTACTTCCCTTACCCGGTCCCCTCCTGGCTAGCATTGCCTATTTAGAGAGCTCCACTAGTCCACTACAAGGTCCTGTAACTAGGAGGTTGCTGCTGCATAATGGCTGGAATGGAGAATACATTAGGGAGCATCTCTGGGTAACTGAGAGAACAAAGTAACCAGGAGAGGCTGTCTTATTTTTTCTGTGTCTGCACTCACTAGTTCTTTCTTCCTTGCAGCCCAATTTATGACATGCTGAAAAGGAACCTGACTTCTGTTACTGTTACAGGTAGGTTTGTCCTAGTACAGTAAAGTGCGTTCATTGTAATGTTAATTTAATTTGGGTAAGTAACAATATGTAGGAAAGAGAAATGTTCCATGAGTTGAAAAACTGCTTGTGGAGGTTTTGTGTGGGACACGGTCTTTTGAGAGTGCATTCAAGTCATGTGTGCGTCTGCAAACTGGTCACCTGGTTTTGCCTGACATGCCAATGTATGGCTGGGGCTACATCTCCAAAACTAGAAGACAATTTATATCCAGAGGCACATCGTGGAAACTGACAGGGTTATCAGGGTTAGATGTGTGTGAACTGGCGTGGCTAAATATACCCCCACTGAAACATTTACTCATCTCTCAGCCTTTGCTGAAGCACAAACTTTGAGTGATCTCCACCTGGCTCCCCACCATTGCTTGCGTCTGTACTTTTTGGTCTTACTTAGGACTATACACAGGAGGTGTTGGAAATTGGATGAGATAACCTGTTCCCTTCAATAATCCAGCCAGGGTTAGAGGTCTGGATACCTAACTGAGCCACTCAGCACCATCATTCCTCTGTCAGCTCATGGGGAAAGCTGTCAAATCCATCCATGTAAAAAGAAATTCAGTTACAAGTTGAACAAATGTTGTTGTTCTTAACCCAGTCCCTAGTGATTGTTTCCCATGTAACAATCTACCATTCAATTAATACAGCTGCTAGCTTCTATTCAGTAGACAGTTCATGCTGAAATAGGAAGCATGAATCATGAACAAGGTGCACTGGTAGAATTGGGAGGTCACATGCCATATTTCCTAGGGCTCTAAGCAGTTTAATATCAAGGACACAGTTTTTAGAAAAGCCTAGTCTGTTTTTTTTTTTGCACAAATAAGTAATGGTGTGTGCAAATTTACTAGGCCATTTCAGAAACTGAGGCCTAGTATTGTGTAGTTTTCCACTTTTCAGCCATGTTTAGTGTGTGTCAGTGCTTCCAGAGATCACCTGTTCCTGTCTGTAATGGAGAACCTGCCTGTATCTGCAGAATAACTGTGTGAGTGCTAATTTCTGTGGTGGTGATTCCCTGGCTTACCCATGAGCAGCATGTGTGGAAAGCAAAGGACCCTAGGGAAACGTTCTCTTCTGCTAGCCCCCTTCCCTCTGCTGGAGGTATGTGTGTGCGTTCGTGTGTGTGAGCTTGCATTTGTTCATTCTAGTCATGGTGTAACTATTTTTAAACTTGCCAAAGGAAATAATGTTCCTTTAGAGAGTCAGTCACCAAGTTATACCGACACGTGCTTGTATGTGTGACTACAAAATGAAACAGGCTTGGCAGACTGGGCCCTTCTCTTGTTCATCCAGTTAATTGTGAATTCACAAGTGTCTAGGAAGGGTGCTTGCGGATTTATTTAACTTTTTGTTAGCACAGAGCAACTGAAAATATAGTAGGATTCCATAGCCTGTCATACTTCATGTTTGATGAGTGCAAACAATATTCCCTGGCCAGATTGCTACTTCTCAATGCCTCACTTTGCAAATTATTGAGGCTACTTTGCAAAATGCACTTATGGAATGAAAAGTAACTGTGTGATAAGAACACATCTCTTTAATAATGCATAGTACATATAATCTCTTAGTAGTTTTCATCAGTAGCTCTCTGTGTTCAGCCTGTTTCCTGTATGTCTGAGTCATACAATCATACTTAAGACTATTTACTTCATGAATCTTGTAATTTACACACACACACACACACACACACACACACACACACACGTGTTCAGACAGAGCTAGTCTTCATCATGAAGCCATTCTTTCTCTTCTGACACTGTAGAGCCAAAGCAATTATGGGTGAGCGAGTTGAATTCATAAGTAAAGCATATTTGATATGGACGTGAGTGGGAGAGAATATGGGATCCAGCAGTGTCATTTTGCAGTCACTTTTCTTCTATAAGTGGACTTCACGTTTTCCTGTTTGTGTTGTGAAGTACAACAGGCATAGAAACCCAGCCCTGTGCTCCTAGAAGACTCAGCATTGCCATTGAATTAAAAGGGAGGGGGAGCAGTCTCTGTATTTGCTTTTTGTAGGAGCCATTCTGCTCATTTCGTTTCTAAAATACAATGTAGTTAGAATCATTTTTCACCTGGTTGCTTTAGCTTTTAGCTTAGGCTGTAAGGCTTGTTTTTATTATTAGCCTTTGGGGCCTGTGTATCTGTCTGCATTAAACTGTATTGAGGACATGTACACTGGTTGTGAATGCCTAGGGAGGAGCCTGCTGATATGTGGGCCTTGGACCTTCCCCTCTTCGTTCTAGTTTCTTCTTTCTCCTCTTCAAAATGACACCTCCCCACAGCTGGTCTCTGTGGCCAGTGAAAGAGAGTGCATCCACAGGCAGTTTTTTAGAAGACCTCATTCTCCCCTGTTGGCCTTGCTCTTCAGCATGGAGCTGCTCTAGACTCTGTGCTGCAGTCACCATCTCTGCTGCTGCATTGCCCTGCCCCCAAACTGTCTCCTTGCATAAGGGACCAAGCAGCTCAGCCTGCTCTCCCACTGCATGTGGGAGGGGACTCTTACCTGCTGTGAGGTAAGATCTCCCAGTGGCTAGACATTGCCTACATCCGTAACAAAACACAGAAATTCCCAGTCCCCCTGTAATAGCCCTCTGGGCTGGCCAGCTGCCTAAGAAGACAGAATCCTTTCTTCTGTAAAGTGCCACACACCTGTCTGCCAAGCCTGGCTCATTGGTTGCTTGCTGAGGGCCCTCTGTGTTGTGAGAATGGTTATTACCAGGGAAGGTTTTTTCTTTTGTTTTACTTGCTATCTAGATGCTGCACAGACTCTTGCTCTCACAAAGGATCAGAGCGTCGATAATCCAAGCCAAGACCAGCTGAAGGTAAACCCACTGCCTGGTGGTTTCTTTTGTTGTACAGAGCGGCCCCTTCTCTGTACCTGTGCATGGTGGACTGCCAGAACTTTTTACTGCTTGATTGACAGGTCTTCACCTTCCTTAAAAGTTCTTGGGAGTCCACAGACCAGGGACAGAGTGACCCTTCTCTGTTCTCTTCATAACAGAGTTCCATTCTCTGAGCGCGTTTCTCTGGGGTGTAGCACTTCTTCTCTTCAGTTCCTCCAGTTTGCACTGTGTTGGTTTGTGTGTGTGTTGGTTTGTGTTCTCCCTTTCCCCCATTCAAACTATAGTTAATAAACGACTGAACTTCCAAAAAGCTTAAGCTGGTTTTGCTTACTGGGATCAGGTTGAAAGCTTCCAGGCAGAATCTGGAAACCTGGGAAAAATCTTGATCTAGTCCTAACTTGTTTTGGGCACATATGGATTAATATAGTCCAGTATGGGAGGTGCATAGGCAGTTTGGAGTTGGGGGAGCAGTGGGAGATGAATATCACAATATTACTGTATTTAAAGATGGCAACTTTTGGTCTCTTGCCAATCTTGAGATTTTTCCTGGGTTGAAAGTATTAATGTGTGCTCAGAACAGATTCATAGCAACCTTCTGGGAAGGTTAATAGTGTGTGTTGTGCTCAAAAACCTTTATTCCTCTATGGAACTCCTTGGTATTACATTGCAACTGGTGACTCAGAGTGGAAGTGCTACATCCCCTTGTCCCTATAAGCTCTGATGGGCTAATGGATTTCTTTTCTGCCTGCCTTCAAGCAGACTAGCACAGAGGGAAGTTCAGACACGGAGGGAACAGAAGACAAAAGTGGTGCTCCTGCTTTGTCTACCTCACAGCTCACATGTAGAAACTACGAAGGTGAGTGCAAGTTATTTCCACATCGATAGGCAATCACAAGCCCGCCTACAAATTTGTGGATATTGCAGCTGGTGCTCTGCACAGCAGGAGCCGATCTGAATAGGACTGTGGGAGACTAATAAAAATCCTATTGTGGAAAGTAATCTTCCGAAGTCATGATTTTATGTGCAGAGATTTAGAGAATCATAAATATTTGCCGTAGGTATTGTATGATGTACATGCTTTCTAGGCTGGATACTTGGCCTCATAAATAAACACACACATGGAGGAAATGGCACGTTGAGGCCAAACAGCACATCTATCACTAAGCAATGCCAACAAAAATCTCGAGGGTATTTTAAATGCTGAGATTATACTTGTATCAATTTATCTTCCATGGGGACTTTGTCCTCTTAATTAATTGGAATACAGACTGAGTGGGCTGCAGTCAATACTCACAACCCTATCCCAGAACTGAATAGCAGTAGTGTTAAGTTTTGCTGTATTTTTCATCCATCCTCTTCATAACTAGAAATTCTCCCCCCTTGAAATTTGTTTTGTCTCTTGAGGCTCTCTCTCTAGTTCAGTGGCATGCGTATTATGTGATATGGAGGGTTTGTTTCCTTTTTCCGTCATTACGAGAGCCCTACGCAGATACAAATATGTGGAGTTGCATCCGAGAGAATTATCTTCTCTCCAACTCACAATTTCCTTCCCTCTTTGGTGGTGTGGAAGTGGATACACCTAAATTAGCTGTTCCAGTGGATCCAGAGCTGGCAGCTGCTCCAGTCCAGCCCTGTCCCAGAAGTCATGGAGGTCCTGGAAAGTCAATCCATGTTCTCCGTGACCATCCGATCGATCTACGATCTGTAAAAAATGGTCATGCACATATTTGCAGGGCTGTACTCATTATGCCCAACTCCACCTTGACATCAAAGGATCTGATGTTTTAAAAATGGCTCCTCTATTTGCAGGCTCAATTATTTGTTGGCCCAAATGAGGATTGGTAGATATTAACTTGATTGCAGGTAGAAGCGGTCCTTATCTGTGCCTGCAAAATTGCAGGCCTGAATAAAGAGCTGGAGTGAATGTGACTTTGAAAATGAGGCCCTCGTGAACTTGGCAACAAAGCTTGGATTCCATGGGCTACAGTAAGGCAAGGCATGAGAAAAGTGGTAGATTGCCTTCTCTCTGCTTCCCATTTTGAAGAGTTTCTGGCTAGGACCCTTCTCATGGAAACAAGGTGCACTCATTGCTGGAAACTGTGGACCAATTCCAAACCTAGTGTGATGAGATATACCTTATCAGTTTAAGTGTCACTGTGCCCAGTTTATCCAAAGCAGAATTTGGCCCCCGTGTATTGTAAAAGTTTTTTCTGTGCACAAGGTCTCATGAGTATCTCTCTGTCAGGAGTGTTACTTAAAATCTGCAGTGTAGTGGTGGTGTCTAAGTGAATGGGCAAAGGAATCAATAGAGCTGTAGAGGCCATGGGGCTGTACTCTGTGTGTGCATGCCTGCACACATGCGCAACCTGTTAATAAGGCACATGATTGCTTTGCTGTGAGCATCTGGAAGTGCAGGAGGTGCAACATGCCAATGTGATGCTGTAATACAGCCAAGGGCTTGTTAACCTAATTCGGGCAGAAAGGTAGAGATTTAAAGATTCTATAATACACAGTGTTTTGGCACAGATGTCTGTCATGACCTAGATTCCCCTTGACTTCTGCAGAGAAAGACTTAGTAGAAAACCCCTCAGAAAGAAAGAAGCCCAAACTGGACCTGGTATTTGAAGAGTGGGATGTAGCTGGCCTTCCATGGTGGTTTTTAGGAAATCTAAGAAACAACTACAAGTCCAGAAGTAATGGGTCAACAGACATACAGACAAACCAGGTAAATAGACACTTTAATACAGGTAAAGATGCGCTGTATTCTCTTCCTCTCCACTCTTGTGTGGCCCAAGTACATATTCCTGTAGCCATTTTTTCCCCACAGTTCAATGTCTCTCAGGAACTTACAGCCTCTCCCTTCAGTCTTCCCCATCGAAGGTCTTTTCATGAGTGTAAGGTTTGCTTTGGTGTGACTGGACAAAATGTCCCCTCTCCCCAGTATGCTCTTCACCCATAGGCTGCCATTTTCCCTGCCAGAGTGTTGGCTGTATTTCAGTGGTGCCACGTGCATATAGCTTGCGAAGGTCTTTGGGATAAAAGTCACTAATATATAATGAAGATATATGTAGCGTAGTGACTAGCCTGCAGGGGGACTGAATTGTAGAGCTGGCCAGAAAATGGACACTTGTGAAAATTTGTCTCCATTTTGCAGCATGTTCTATGGCATTGCTTGTTACCCCAGGAGTAACTGAGTGAGTTTCTGAGTAGGGAGAAGTCTGTTTAAAAAAAAGAAGAGCAGAACATGCATTAGGGCTGAGGTTCTGCATGCCCAGAATTGTGGGATCACTAATCTTCTGGGGCATGAATGTTTTCCCCTATCTCCTTTCTACTAGGACGTAGACACTGCCATTGTTTCAAATACTACTGATGACTTGTGGTTCCTCAACGAGTCTGTGCCGGATCAATTCAAGGTCGCAGTCAAAGTGGAGACAGTGGACTGTGAAGAAGTGGGGAAAGAGAATGATGAAAAGGTATTTCCTAGTGATACACAGGACAGCTATGTTGCTGATCTGTTTTGTGTCACAACCCTTTGCCATTCATTTCTCTTCTCTTGTTCTGCTTCTGTGTTGGGACCAGGCAGTCCAATGACCAGCTAACTTTGTAAGTCTTCTTTAGTAAAGGAGTTCCCCTCAATAATCTCTGATGGAATTTCTATTAGAACCACTTTTCTCAGACCTATGAGCCGTGGAGAGTCCTCTATCTCTTCTCTCTTTGATCTATTGAAGTGTTCTTTAAATGCACACTTCTGATTTTTTTTCTTCTACCGTTAATACAGCTATTACTTTAAGAACTGAAAAAGAATTAAGGAGAATATTGTTCTGTCCTTTTTTGTAAGCACTTCATGTATAGTCAGTTTCACAGTTTAGGCCTGAACTGGCAGACTCAGATGATGGTCAGCAGGAGTAGTCACGTGATAAAGATGCCCACATGCATGTTTGAAGGATGTGAAGAAAAATCTATAAACACATTTTTTAAAAAGTCAGTGAGATTCGTGCACAATTCTAATAACTTATTTAATCTTCCCAGGTGATCGAGGTTACATGTAGTGATGACCTTGAGGATTCTCAGTGCTTTAGTGATGACACAGATGAGGAAACTGCCTCTGAGGTATTCATTCTTCAGCTCAAAACACCACACTAAGTGTGCTGCACCGGTTTGTCTGGCTAAAATGTACCTTATTTGTTGTGCTAGGAGAATCTCTTTATTGTATCCCTTTCAAAAGCCATAAGTGCTCTGTTAGCCAAAAAGTACATTCCCTTTGCTTGGTGACCTGTATGAAGTTTAGGGATATGTGTCAGTCCAGTTTGTTTTGGAAAGATGTCTGTTTAAATACAGAATAGGCATTAAATGGCCTCCTTGTTGGCAGTCCACAGAGTGGTCAAGCATCGAATGGGCCATAGAGACAGAACACAACAGTGTTCCCTTTAGGTCCAAGTTTAGTAAGTTTTACTGGGCAGTGTGGGAGAGTTTGTACCTGCCTGTACTGTAGCTGCTCCCTGGCCAGATGATTCAGGGCTTTATTCTATGGTATGCTAAGACCCCTTTATGCTCCCAGAATTTTGTAAATGAGGAACAGGCCCTCAGTGTTGAGTTCTGTCAAGCCAGCACTGAATTAGAATTTTAAAAACCCCTGTTTTTGTTATGGGAGGTAAAAAATGTAAACATGGATGTGTTTGCACACTTCTCAAGGGCTAATTCTGTATTGCAGTCTGAAAGGAAATCTGGGATATTATCTTTGATGAAGATTCAGAAGTATAAACAAAGCCCCTGGAGCCAATGAAATAACCGATCAGAATTAGTCATACCAGAAAACATGCTGCTGCAATATTCTATACCCAGATCAGAGTCCCACTGTATTCTGAGAGCCCCAAGCCAATTACTAAACTGCTGGTTGCTTCAAGGTGGTCCCTAGGATGGAGAGAGAATCCAGTTGTCACTCTAATCTGTTTTAGGTACACACATGTCTGCGTCAGTGTAACATCTGCATGCCTCTCCATCTTTATATATTTATCTTCAATACCCCTCAGAGGCAGGGCGGTGCTTTTATAACCCCATTACAGATGGGGACCCAAGTCAGAAAAAGATGAAGTGGTTTATGCAGGGTGATGAAAGGGGTTTGTAGTGGGGCAGGAATTGAACCTGAATTACCCATAGCCCAGTTAGCACTTTAACTACAGAGCCAACCATCCATCCACCCCTTTTTCTCATTTCCTGCTTCAGTTTCTGAACTATGTGGAAAAGAATTGTCCCTTTTGACTCTTCCCTAAGAGGCAGCTTTCCCAGTATATCTGAACTGAAGCCAGATCTATGTTCTGTCATCTGTGCTCTTTCCCTCCCCCAACTTTTATAGGTTTTCTTTTGGGTTTTTTGCTATGTGTCAGAAGAAATATATCACACTGTTCCTTGCAGCTGGCAGAGCCAAAAAAATTTTGAGCACAGTTTTCTAGACGCTGCTGGCTTGACAAATTGGATTGTCCCCGGCATAGGACAGCTGAATTATAGCTCTAAACTTGGACAGCCATTGCCCTTGGTATATAGGGTACTCAAGTAAGGCACTGTCAATTGTGTAGATCCAATAGATGCTAAATAATTAATGATTCTGAGAAATACACTTTTAACCAGTTCAAGTAGGTATCTACCCTTGAATTTAGAGTGGGGCACTTAAAACTCAGTAAACTGCACAGAATGTGAACATTACTTTCCTCCAAAGATCTGAGGGTCAGGAGGTGGGAAAAGACAGAGGTAGACTCCTAAGCAGAGGGCACGAGTCTGTAGGTGTTATGGGCAAGGTGAAATGTTTTTTAGGTTTTCCAAGTTGCCATGCTATATCATGCATCTGCTAGCCTTGCCTTGGTGACACACTGCCATTTTTGATTAAGCTTCTTTGCTGCTTTCTGCACTTACAGAAAAATAGTCTTAGCAAAAATGCATTTACCTGCTGCTGTTTTTGTCATTCATCAGGACTGCTGGCAATGCACCAAATGCCGGAAGTTTAACTCACCAGTCAAACGGTACTGTTACCGCTGCTGGGCCTTGCGGAAGGACTGGTACCTGGATTGCCCCAAACTAGCTCATTCTCTCTCTCTCTCCACCATTGATACTATTGAAGGCAAAAAGGATGATGAGGGAATCGATGTCCCAGACTGCAGAAGGACTGTGTCTGCTCCAGTTTGCCAACCCAAAAACCTGCACACAGTAGATTGCGAGTCCCATGCAGACTCTGGCAGCTCTAAGAAGACCCTGGGTTTGGCACAAGAATGCAAGGGCCAAGAGCCACAGGTGCATTTTGGTGAACACAAAAAGGAGGAAGAAGTAGAATGCCAAGAGGACATAAAAAATTTGTTGAATCCCTGCCTTCTGTGCCAGAAGAGGCCGCGGGATGGAAATATTATCCATGGAAGGTCTGCTCACCTAGTAGCTTGCTTCAGATGTGCGAAAATGCTGAAGAAAGGAAAATGGCCGTGTCCAGTGTGCAAGCAGCAGATCCAGATGGTGATCAGAATCTTCATAGGGTAGTTGTGCCACTGCAAGGTGCTTCAGGGATTTAAATGGTAGCTATTCAGGGGACAGCTGCCACAAGGTTTACGTTGTTTTTTTGTGGTGCTGCAAGGGAGGCTAACTTTATAGCTCAGCTAAAGAAGAGAGGTTGCAAACTGTTCAAGAATCCCCTTAATGGAATGAAACAATGTTCAGTTTCTAATGTCTGTTTAAATTGGCTGGGGCCTGATTGATCTGTCATTAGCACCTGTCCCGGGATATAGAATCTCTAAATGCTTTTCTTTCAGAGGTTTAAAGAGGCTTTCACCCAGATGATCTTGTTTTCATAACTGATCCTTACAGAGGCCAGATGTTTAACAAATAAATGCGTGACTCTGGTTGTTTGTAGGCTCTGCAGTAAGTTAAACTCTGCATTTCCTGAAAGTATAAAGCACAGGGTGGGAGGAGGGTATGTACACTGGATTTTCCAAGGATCAGTTCACAGAAAAGGAATGGTGAAAGGGAGTATCCAGACTTCTAACTCTATGCAGTATTTTGTAAAATAAGGTTGAGGACCCTCTCCCCAAAATTCCTAATTAAAAAGCAACCCCAGCAACTTTTAATCAATCATCCTATATGATTTAGCAATCATGCAAGAACTGGGTCACATCTTGCTTTCTTATTGGATCCCTTTAATTTATTGATCTCTTTTAATTAATATATAGTGTTGAGGACCAGTTCTGCAGCTGCTGTCAATTAGCATAGCTCAGACAACTCCATGCTAATTGACATCAGCTGAGGATCAGGCCCTTAGGTTAGGTGTGTGCTTGCAGCAATTGTGTGTGCATATATGAGCATTCTAATGCTTACACCTACAGCTGTTTTAGCTGGCTAATTTGAGAAAAGTGGCCATTTAAAGTGCTGGAGGGGTATACTAATGACTAATGTGCAATTTTGAAAAAGAAGGCCTTGGCCTTAGTGTGCCACCTGACAGCTGGTTTATCTAAAGAGTTAAGAAACACTCGCTTGGTCTTAGTCACATTTGGACCCTCTCCAATTTGATTTAGTTTCTTATAAGTTTTAACTCTTCTCAGAATCCTTCTGTGGCATGGTTATCTGTACAGTACAATAGAGCGACCATTGGCCCATATAGCTCAGTTACAATTCGTGCTTTTAAACTGTTAAATTCTTTCTTAAAGAGCACATCCTAGTATCTGCCCAGAACTGTCTCAATGCCTATCTGCAGGAAGGAGCTCCAGTAGTTGGAAGTCTGGAGATTCCCTCAAGGAGAGTATCCCACATTGTCCCTTGTGGAGGTTGGTCAAACTTTGCCTATGTGGAAAAGGTTGGGAGGTGCCTGTCCTCAAACCTCAGGGATCTGTGGGAGAGCAGGGTCATTGACATTCCATTGGACCCACTCTACCAGAGACTCCCGCTTAGAGCCAGCCACAGTTAACCTGGGAACTCGGAGGGTTTGAGTAATTTCCACAGATCTTTGCATATCAATTGCCTGTAAAACAGGTCTATAGCCTTTGTGCCCTCTTGAGCTCTGCACTTCCTCTCCTGTCCTGCACAGCTAGAACAAATACAGCTCAATATTTGGAGAAAATTTACATACCCTGTTCCCCCCCAAAACAAACACTTCTTTTAGCACCATTTGTTTTATTTCCTACTTAGTTTAAATAAATAAAAACCTAGAAAAATAAAGATGGCAAACACCTGTTAGGTCCCATTTAGTCCAGCCCTCCCTGGCCACTGCAGGGTTCTCTTAATGTTATCCAAGGTTTTGTCCAGGTCTGTTTAAAACAATTCTAGGATGGATCCTTTGTCACTTCTCTGTTTTACATACCAAGAAATGTGCATTCATTACAGGTCTCAATACATTGGGAAGTCACAGTTCTGTGTCCATAGAATTCACACTGTGGAATTGCGTCTTCTGCAGGGAAGACTGCTTTCCCCCAAAGAGGTGGATTCTTTGACCTAGCTGGTGTATTCCCTCTCTAACTGTGAAGATCCACATTCCTGCCTTCTGCAATAAAGTGTCTCTCCATTGCAAGCTGAGTAGGGAGTCCTATTGCTTGGACCACCTAAACTGGCCTGACTCTAGCATATGATTTTGGGAAGATTTTGCCTCCCCCTTCTGAGCCATCACTGTTAGTCAGTGCAGCTTGTGCTGTAATCATAGCCTTATTGCGCAGAGTTTTTGAAGGTGTACAGTTCAACCTGGCCCGAAAAGCTGCAGGAGGCTTTACACATTCACAAAGAACTGTAGTTCCTCTCTAGCTACATTCCTTTTTGATCTAGTATTTTTGTCATAGTCTCTAACTCCCTTAATCTCCCTTGTAGAGAAACAAAGCAGATACAGGCACCCCACAAGGTTCCTTAGAGCAGCTCTTAGTGTTCTGCTACTAAAGCAGCTCATATCTCCAAAGTTTAAAGTGGGAAGGGAGGAGAGAATACATAACACTGACTGATCGGTACTCTCTTAGCCACGTAGTATGCAAAGTGGGCAGTGGCTCTCCTAATTTATTCTTGACCTTGGGAGGAGGAGAAGGGAACGAACCTCTTTTTCATGGTAATAATCCTGGCTTTTCCTCTCTCCTTACTGATTTGTGGTTTTTAGTTAAAACCCACCACTTTGTGTAGGCTGACGTGCAGTAAATCAGTCGCTAGAAGTAAGCGAGTCTAAGCAGAACTGAGAACTGTTCTACACCACTAAATACTCGATACTCTTTCAGGTGGTTCTCAAAGCTATTTTTTCTTCCTTTTTCACTTCCTCTCAAGTTAAAAATGACTCTCTAACATATGTGCTAAACCCATTCCTAACAAGTCATTTGTAGGGGAGGTCACAAAACCTAGCAGCACCGAAACCATGTGGAGCTGATTGTTTCTGTACAGGGACATTGGAGTAGATGTGGGATCAGCACTATCACTGCCAAAAGCACACCAAACCTATTTGTTGTTCTGCAGATATGTTGACTTGATGTTGTTTTATTGTGTGATGACCACTGTCTGTTTTTATTTGCTGTATATGAACAAATGAGACACGTTCTGTTTTAAAACACAAGTTAAGCTCCAGTGCAGTTTCATAATATTGTTTTACAGTCAATAGGCCGGATCACCAGCTGGTGTAAATCAGCATATCTCTAGTGGAGTTACATGGACTTACACCATTGGGAGTTCTGGCCCCATATCTGATGCACTTTGGCCTTCTTTTGGGCCGTAGTAGATTTAGCAGGGTTCCTCACAGTAGCACAGAAGTGGGAACCGTTGGTTACCAGTTAGGTGCATTCCCTTCCTTTAAATATTTGTGCGCTCGGCAAGCTGAACCTTTGGGCATAGACCTGACAGTACGTCATTTGGATACTGTGAATTTTGTTTTCCTGTAGCCTCTAAAAAAGTGCATTTTGTTAAATGTTCTTTTTGAATAGTTCAGACCCAAATGTGTTATGAAACGTGTAGTCCATCTTGACCAAAAAAAGCCTGTAAGGACAATTTGTTCGGTCAGGTGGGGATATATGCATGTCCCTCCACATCGACGGCAGCAGGAGGGACTTGGTCCAGGTGACCTTATTCCACATCCAGGGTGAGCCCATGATTTCCCTCAAGTAAGGTCAGGCGTACCAGCACCTGGGCATGCCTACAGGTTTCCGTGTCCGGCAGACTCCCGATGGCACCGTCAAGGAGATCCTATAGGACGCCACCAAGATTAACGCCTCCCTGTTGGTGCCCTGGCTAAAGATCAACGCCCTAAACACCCTCCTGATTCCCCGCATCTCGTTTGTCCTGCGGGGTTCAGCCGTTGCGAAGGTGCCCCTCAACAAGGCTGACAGCGCCATCAGGCAGCTGGTGAAGAGGTGGCTGTTCCTCTCCCAGAGGGCCAGCAACGAGTTGACTTACATTGGGCACAGACAGGGAGGTGTCAACATCCCCCGAATGGGCGACTTCTGCGACTGCGGTCATCTCCCAGGCCTTCCGCCTGCTGACCTGCCCAGACACCACCGTGAAGAACATCGCAGAGAACGCCTTGGGAGAGGTCATCAAAAAGTGGATCAGTAGAACCCCCTCTGGCCAAGACATGCCACCTGCCTCAGCTGCTCCCTGGATGGCGAATTTGGACGGGCCGAGGGCGACATCACTCACTCTGGACCCACACTCGCAGTGCCACACGGTGCCTGGGAAAACGCGTCGGCTGCTGCTGGACGTGGTGCGAGGAGCTGTCAGTCCTGGTGCTGCGGATCAGATCCCCTGAGCACACCATCGTCACCCCTAGTGCCCGGGGCATACTGGAGAGGTCCCTGAAGGCTGCCATCCATGCACTGTATGTGGAAGACCTGACCAGGGAAAGGCCTTCAAATGGACCAGCAAGTGGGACGCCAACAACCACTTTCTGCCATGGGGCAGTGTCACCCGATTCATGAACTGGCGGTTCATCCACCAGGCTCGACTCAGTTGCCTCCTGCTGAACGGGGCCATCCACCACCAGAACTGGGACAAACGCTGCAAGAAGTGTGGGTACAACAACGAAACAGTGCCCCACGTCCTCTGCAGCTGCAAGCCCCACTCCAGAGCCTGGCAGCTGTGGCACAATGTGGTACAGAGCTGGCTTGTGAAAGCCATCTCGCCTCACTTGAGAAAGTTCACTATGAACTCCACTGTCCCCGGATCTAACAGCCCGCTGAGGTCGGACATCGTCATCACCAACAAGGACCAGATGATCATCATTATGGTGGACATGACGGTCCCATTCGAAAACAGGACCCTGGCCTTTCGCACAGCCTGAGCTCGTAAAGAGAAGTATGCCCCCCCGGACGACATCCTGAGAGCAAAGGCTTACGAGGTTCAGACCCATGCCCTGATGGTCGGACCCCAGGGCACTTGGGATCCCTGCAATGAGTGTGTGCTGCGGGCCTGCGGGGTCAGTCGGTGCAACGCCCGGCTGATGCGGCGCCTCATGGTGTCTGACACCAGCAGATGGTCGAGAGATGTTTACTTCGAACACATCACCAGGCACAGACAGTACCAGAATGAGTAAGCCAGAGCGGCACTGCGAGGAATTTATAGATGAAAGGACTATCTAAACCACATAACTGACTCAATGAGGGACAGTCCAATGTTATGGACGTATCTACTCCCCATTAACCGCATCTTATGTAACCTGTGCAATAAGTGATGTTCTCGAATTACTGATCGCATGTACGGATAACAGTCAAACCTATTACCCACCATCCAGGATACCGCAGATTATGCTTTCATTGTACTCCCCACTCCCAACCAAACTCTGTACCTGCTGATAATCTGTACGTTATGCCTCAGTGCCCAGAACCATTTTGTAAAACATTGTTTAATAAAAAATGTAAATCCTTACTGAAGCCCTATTACGATTAGTAGTATACACCCAGGTTGTGATACTTGCCTCTATTCTGAGGCTAAGAGTTATAAGTAGTCTCTAAGTAGAAATCCCCTTGTGTCAAAGGACAGCTGCAATAAACGTTAGACAGTTAGAGATTTATTTTTATTATGTAGCAAATATAAGAGTAGTATTTCAGAGGCATCATTCTTTTTTGTACCAACTCCTAGCTTGGATGCAGGTGTACTGCTATAAATGTACCTGAGGCTGGCATAGCTGATTCCCAGAGGTACTTACACCAGTATAATTGTCCACACTAGGAGGGTTGTATTGCTACTATATATCAGTATAGTAAGAGAGGTACAACCTTTCTGTATAGACAAGCCCTAATTCAATCAGAGCTGCCATTTTATTGACATTTCCCAACAGGGAAGTCTGTTCTGATGCCTTAATTGCAGAGACAGGACCCAAACTATTTCAGTAAAGTACCTAGTTCTTATATAGCACTTTTGGTTCGTATATCTCACTGCGCTTTAAAAAGGAAGTCAGTGTTTTACAGATGGGAAGCTAATACAGGCTCCGGAAAGTTAGCTGCTTAAATCCAGAATTAGGCAGCTTAAACCAGTGCCCTGGTTTCTGGGAGGTGCTGAACACCTGGATCTCTTGTTGACTGGAGTGTCAGTTGTTCGATACTCAACATCTCTGACAATCTGGCGATTTATATCTGCCTCCTTTTGGAACCGAGCCTGGAAGTGTCGGCCAGGGAGTGTAGCGGAATGTATGGAAGCAGTAAGGTTGTCTGAGGTCCTGTTTCTAAAAAAAAAAAAAAAAAACTGACTAGGTTTATGCCTATTAAACTACTGTCAGTACATTGTAAAATCACACAACTGCTCTGAAAATGATTCCCCCCTACATTTCCTGTGTCCCAAACTGCCAGTCATTTTTCCAGGTGGCAGCTTCCTCGTTCATTCTTAAACGTATTAAAACCATTTACCAATGAGTAGTGATGACCTTTCTCTCTGATAAGACTGAAGAGCTAAGATGCTGTGCACCCAGGAATCCTTGTAACACCCCTGTGTGACATTACCCAGGGTACAATCAGGACTGTTGGAGCAGCCATGTCCCCTCAGTTCTCCAACCTGGGGTGCCTTTTACACTGCTTTGCTGTGACAACAACCATTCCTGGCCTGCTCCTACACAGCCTCCAACATGTAAATTACTCCTAGCTATACTGCAAGAGTGCTACAGCCAGCTGCCCTTGAATGTACACTGCAGAGCAGCACCAACAAATTCCCAGCCCCAGATGTGCATCTTGTGCTGCCCAGCTCTCTCCTGGATAATACAAGCTCACATAAAGTGTCATTTTATTAATAGAAAATGACATTCACAAATCCTGTTAATTCAAATGGAGTTTCCCAAACACTTCAATCCAAGCACACTAGTTTAGCTAAAACAAGTTTTGTTAACTACAGGAAGATAGAGTTTGTGACTACAAGTATTGAGGCATAAAAGTCATAACTGGTTACAACAAATAACAGGTAAATGCAACCAATACAAGATAGAATTCCAAGCAAAGGTCTCTTACCACATGTTCCAGCAGTCTTACTGGCGGAATTCCTTTTTGCTAGGAACCCGCTCCCTACCATGGATGCTTCCTTTGTCCTGTTGTCAATGCCGTGAGTAAAGATGAAGGGAGAAGTGATTTGGGGCATCTGTTCCCCATTTTTATACTTTTTCCTCTTTGACAATCATCTCCAGCTGGGATTTAGAAGACACCAGTTTAGTGGGGCTGGGAATCTCAGCTGTTTCTTTGCCGAGATGTAAATTTCTCACACCCTTTTTCCTGTTAAAGAATGGCTACTTGACCAAGTGTTCATCCGCTTGATTTTGATGACATGTGGCTGAGGCATTGGTGAGGTCTTTTGTCTCTGAAGAACTGGTTTGTGGCTGCTTCCCTAGATTTGGAATATGTCCTAATACAGTGGTCCCCAAATTTTTTTGGCCTGCGTCCTCCTTACCTAGCGTGCGCTCTCCCAGGACGCAGGGAATGAAGCTGTGGCTGGGCTGGGGGCACAGGTGGATGTCAGGGCTGCAGTGGCCGAGCTGTATATCTTCTTAGTATTATGTTGTAGGACTGTTCTGGGGTGCAGAAGAAAAGGTGCAGCTAGCCATGATTCTTTTCCAACCTGCCTTTCTCCAGCTTGGTGCTTATCTATCTAGAGCAGTGAGCGTAGAACTGCAGAACTTCCTTTGCCAGGCAGGTGATGTTCAGAAAGGCCAGGACTCAACCAAAAAGGCTTAGAACAGTTCAGGGGCTCAGATCTGGCGCCTGCAGACTTCATCCATCATAAGTAGAGAAGAGCATCTCTCCCAGGAGAGAACAGTAGCCCGCTTTCTGAATTGTAGTTTGTCTCTTCTGTCTATGACATTGCCTGTCCTGGTGGAGCAAAAAACAAAACCCCACATTGGTCATTTGCATAAAAAGCTTTCAGTTTCAGGGAAGAAGCATGATCAAGGGATTAAAGACAGAACTGGGAGGCAGGAGCCTTGAGTTCTGTTTCCAATGCTGCCGCTGACTCGTATGATTTGAGCAAGTCGCTTCCCTGCCATGTTCCATCATAAACTGGCAACTATTATACTGACTGAAATCTCAGGCATGCTGTAAGACTATCATACCAAGAGCACTGAGATCCATGAGACGAAGGTGCCATGTGGATGTTTTGTCAAGCAGCTCCCAAGTCACCTGGGGCAAAACACGAAGTGAATGCGTACAAATACAAACAGTAAGTGGGGATGAAAAGGACCTTGCTATGGCCAAGGCATCACCATGAGCCCAGGGAGACCTGTGCAACATTTGCCTTTCTGTTCTAGAAATTCTCTTCTGGCATGTGTCCATATAATGTGGGGGCAAGGGCTAGAATTTACTGTGCTGTCAAAGTGAAAGACGGCAGAGCCAGAGCCTAAATAACACTGCTTGGATTGCAAATGATTGTGTGGTTATCCTGTTGAATAATCCAACTCCAGTAGGTGGTTTACGCTCTGTGGTAACTTGCCACCAATATCCTAATCTCTGATTTAACATGGGTTGGTCTTATGCGCATTCTCTTGTTTCGTTTCCACAGTGGAGGCAAGATCTGTGTGCTGTTGCTCTAGTAGTAACGTGTTTCCTCTCACTGCACACAAGCTGACGCTTGCCACTCTTACTGAATGTTGTCAGAACACACCACTGCTGGCATCACCGCACTGTAATCAGCGCTAAAGCCCCCAAATCCTGGGAAAAGAGCACCGAGAAAGGAACTATGTTGAAGTAGCTATCTGAGTTGGTGCTTGAAGATGGCTGAAATATTGCGGGGATAGCTGGAACATTTGATGCTCTTGAATAACAATAAAAAGACAGATTCTCCTCCAGAAAGGGTAATTTCTCACTAAATCCCCTAAGCTCCCTTCCCCTGTTTTGCTCCTAAATATATTTTCATCTAGGAAAAGTGAAATATCCAAATACACACTCCATAACGGTAGTGGAAAGCTCATCAAAATGCAGCTGTTTATATTTGCACTATTTTATAATGCTTTTGTCCGACTAAATTCATGACTCGTTCCCATGCAAAGTGAAATTGACTTTTGTGATCCCGTAATATGGTAACTGAGAAGGATTCATTTTTAATTTGTATTATGTTTCATCCAAGCTCAAATAAAACCTTTGTTACCAGTAAAGCAACCTCATTTCTTTCGCTTTGTGTGTGTACACATGCAGTTTAACTGGTCAATAAATCCTCAGCAGTTCATGACCTTGTTTTCTATGAGTAATTTATTCACTTGTGACTGTAGGAGACTGAAGGAGAAGATCAGAAGATGAGCAGGAGATATAGGCCAGATTCACATCTCAGATTGGTAACTCTGTTGAATACTATGGGGTTAGACCAGATTTATACCAGCGTAACTCAGATGAGAGTCTGATCCTAAGCCTTCTGTGACAGAATGGAGTGGGGACGGAGTATTTGCCTAATCTGAGATGTTAGCAGTGGGTGTCTGTAAGTGGGTGGGCATGGAGAAAGTTTAGATTTCTGGGAAGAAACACCCTCTATGCAGCAAGGCAATGTACATTTCACGTAACTAGGTATCCAGAGCTGCTCACTAGAGGGCACCAGCTACTCAAAGTCATAATATTAGGAAACCTCAGCTTCCAACTTCACAGCAAAACTGGCGTCACTGAGTGACATCAGCATGTACGTGTGTAGCATATACACTGGCATGGGCAGTGTTTAACTGTGTGTGGGACATGCAGTCAACTTGATTAGGGTTATAATATCCCATTCCTGTTAGTGTAAGTCAGTAAAACGACACAGACGCTGATAGATGTACTGTGGTTTTAGAGAGCCAAGGTGGGTGAGGTCATCACTTTTATTGGGCTAACTTCTGCTGGTGAGAGAGAGAGACAAGGTTTTGAGTGACACAGCTCTTTTAAGAGCACCGTGTCGCTCGAAAGTTTGTCTTTCTCACTAACAACGGTAGTCCAATAGAGAATATTACCTCATACACACATACCTCTTGTCTCTCTAACAGCCTGAGACAGACACCCCCCACCACCGGGCTTTTACTGACCATTTTTATGATTTGTGGTAACATCCCTGCTGTACTTTCCAGACATTCAAGAAAAGAGGGTACCCTTTGGAGGAGCTCGATCTCACGATGGGCAGATAAGTGTCTGGGAAGGGGAAAAGCAAGAGCGACTCTACACAAATTAACAATATAGTTCAGATGCCACACTGCCATTTAGTCATTGCCAGAAAGGGAGTTTTTCAGCAATGGTTTCCTAATGAAAGCTTGTTGGTTAATAACTGGGTCCAACCATTTCACATGTACCGCTAAACAGCAGTCAGAGCATGGTAATTGTGCTCACAAACCAATGATTTACATGGGAGAGCTTCTGGATCTCCATACGTGATCCATGTTCATGTACTTCTACCTAATGCAACTCTTTCGGCGCTGTGCCAAAAACATCGTACGACTGTGCTTGCAGCATAAGGCAGGACCTTCAGTGGAAAGGTAAAAACCCAAGCCCTGTAAGGAGCATTCCTGCCTACCTCAGGGTCCCCGGAAACAGGACGATTCCTCACGGTCCCGTGTGCACTTCTGGCCCGACACACCTGCCATGAGCAACCTCTGTTACGTGGAACAACATCCTGATTAGTCCTTAGCATTCCTTTTCCCCCCAGCTGCATCAGCTTTCCCTGACAAGAATTTGTGCTGCAGCACTTTCTTCTTGTGGCTATAAATGTCCGCTGGCCAGAGGCTGGCAGGCTATTTCAGAGACCTTGCGTCAATTCTGTTTCCCATTAGATATGTTCTGCTGGTGATATGTTCCCTCCCCTGCGATACCTGCCCCTGGTTGAATAGCAGCTGTCTGTCACTGGAGAGCCCCATGGACAAAACAAATCCTCTCTGTTTAAAATGAAGCTTGAAAATTTATTAGAGCGAGATAGAATTGTTCACCTCTCGCTCTGACTTCGGGAGCAAGGACTTGTCAAGTAGATACATCCAATTCCTTTTACTGTGTTCACCATGTTAAGAGCAGCAGAACAGCTGGCATTTGATCCTCTTTACAGCTAAGGCCATGTTACTTTTCTTTTGGGAGAAGCTGCTGTTTGGTATGTTAGCAAGGAGAGCTTTTCTTGCATAATGTGGTGCAGTGCATGGAGCACTGGACTGGGACACCAGAGCCCATCCCACTCCAATTCCTGTATGTCTGCTCTGTGCCCCTTGCTTCCCCTCCAAGCCTTTGTCTGGCTTGTCTCTTTACACTGCAAGCTGTTTGGGAAAAGAAACTGTCCCACTACATGTGTGTGGTACCTGGCACAGGGCATCCCTGAGCACTGTTGGAGCCTCTAGTTTAATACAAACAACGATTAACAGCAAGGGTGTAGTGCAGGGAAGCTTCCTTAAAACTGGTTGAAACCTGCTATCAGGTACATTGGTGACAAGCCAGTCACTCCACGGCGCTCAATGGCTTTGCTCCTGCTCTACACTGGTGTAACTGAGGGTGGGGCCGGGCCCTCTGACAAGCAAACATTGTCTATGCTAGAATATTGTGTGTTTCCAACAGCAAAGAAGCCCTTGTACACTAACACCAGCGTATATTTCTTACAGCCTGATCTGCTCAGTGAGATGGGTGGCAAAACTCCTGTTGCTTTTCATGGGGGCCTTTTGCTGCTTTCAGCTCTTGACCACAGTGCAGTGCAGAGTCGAGATTCTCCCTGGGAGAGGCCGTTGTTTTGGGGCTGAGCGCTGCCTCAGGAAAGCTGGCTGGTTGGTGTGCCAGGATGAAGCAAATTGGGGAGGGGGCCTGATACAATCTCCACCATCAGCACTGACGTCTCAAGGGGAAAACGGAGAAGTGAATAGGACAGAATAGGACTCTCACCAGTGTCACGACCCCTCCTCCAAAGCAGGGGGTGAGAAGTGAGTGAGACAGGCCGTCGCTCCCTGTGTCTCACTTCCCCTTGGGGGTGGAAGGGTGACAGACCATGCTTTAAGAGAACCGAACGCCCCCAAATTTAGATTTTGTTTAAAAAACAACCACCACAAAACCTAAGTTCAGTAGGAATGTTCCCTTTAATTAGCATTAATACAGTTATAGGGTTGCGATTTAAATCTTTCCCAGCTCTATTTGCAATCCCAACGGTGAAGTAAGTAAACAAAGGCTGCCATTCGTACTGGAATAGCACCCAGAGACCTCAACTAAATTCAAGCCCCATTGTGCTGGGTGCTGCACAGACATATAGTAAGGGACAGTCCCTGCCCTGAAGAGCTTGCCACTTAATCTGACGGAACAGGCAGAATCGTAGAATACTGATTTTACAGCTGGCAGAGTAAGACACAGAGAGATTCCAGGAGTCTGTGGCAGAGCCGGGAATCAAATACCCAGCCAGTGCATTGGACTGGGGCCCAGGAAACCTGGGACCTGTTCCTGGCCCTGCCAAAGGCATGCTGGGTACCCTTGGGCAAATCGTTTCCCCTTAGTGCCTCAGTTTGCCCTGTAAAATGGGGATAAGGATGCTCTTTTGAAAAGCATTTGAGACCTGATGAAAAGCACGGTATCAAAGCTAGGCATTACAGTTTGCTAAATCCTAATCCGTACTCTTAATCACAAAGCCAGCCTTCCTCTGTAGTGTAGCAGAAAAATGGACTAATCGGTTTTCAGCGTCCAGCTGGAGTGAAATGTGACCAACCTGCTATAATAATGCCGTCTACCTTAGATTTTTAGAACAAATTGCGGTAAGACGAGGTGGGTGTCAGTAACAGAGGAAAGGCAAGGTGTTTTCTAAAACATGATTTTTAGGTTGCTGAAGTCCCCATCATTTTACAAATAAAATGGACATATGGGCAGAGACTGCTTTAGCAACCCCAGTGGCAGCTCTGCACACAGTTTGAAATGAACCACCATGGGACCTTGGATAGCTATAATTGCTGTAGGCATTCATCCAGCCAGCAGCACTGTATCTCTGTACTATGATGACCAGAGGGCCCGATTTTATAGAGACAGGCCCAATATTTGGAGCTTTGTCTTATATAGGCACTTATTACCGCCCACCCCATTTTTCACACTTGCTATCTGGTCACCTTATTCTGCACCTTTAATGTGGCTAACTGGAGCACACTCAGAGCCAAGCTGGTACATATAGTGATAGAGTTGAGAAGCTTTTGCATCAGTGGTCTAGCCCTCTGCCTCTGGAAGGCCAAATTATGTTCACTGCTATGCCATTGTAAAGCCATTGATATTAATGCAGTTACTCCAGATTTATGCCCTCGTAAGAGCAGAGAACCTGGGCCTGAGAGTGGAGTGTAAATCTGGTCTTAAATCATTAGTGAAATGAATTTGGAGCTTTAGTCTAGTTCATAGTTTCATTGATCTGCTTTATAAAGGCACTATTTAGGATGGCTGGCAGTCTGACCTGAGCGTTTTAACTGTATGGGGAGATACTGACTAATGTTTCTGTTCCTCTGTGGTTTGGAGAACTAAGCACAAGGGTAGGAGTTCCTACCATTCTAATCCTGGCTCGTCTACTGATTCACTTAGTTGCACTTTACCTAACTGTAAAACTAGAAAAGCTGTTCCTGCATACCATACAAGAGCATTTGGGATGGTTAGTAAATGTTTGCATAGCGCTTTGATCATGAGAAGTGTTTTCTAAGAGCTAGGAAGTATCATTTTTTTCCTCTAGAATTTTTTTTACAAAAAATGGAAACTGCAAAGAACGATATATACCCTTGACAAGGCAATTAGTTTACTGCAAATCCGTTATTGCTGCCATGAGAACCAAGGACTCCAGTCTGACACATGCCCTTATATTGCATGCACACATTATGCTTTTCAGTTATAACAAAATGCTTATTTCATCATGACACAACACCCTTAACTCTGACCTCAAAAAATGCAATCATTGTGCACTGCTAGTCTCGAATGTCTAGATGATACACACACACTCTTTTGAAAAGGAAACATAAAAAGTGTATCATTATACATTAATCAAGCCTAAAATGCCATCCACATACATAGTATGGCCATCAATCAACAGCATTTATGAACAGACTAATGTGTGTGTTCATTAGGTGGGCAGTGTAAGATTTATGTCCCCAACTAATAATCCCACGGTTTTAAATACTTTGTAAAGGATGGAATGGGTCATTACATTGCCGTCACTCAGCATCCCTAACTGGGTTTGCAGTTTGAAATTTTAAAGTGTTCTCTCAGACCCCAATTCAGCATATTCTGAAGTCCTGTTCCCTTCAGTGGGAGTCAGGTATGTGCTGAAATGCTTTGCTGAATTGGGACCTTGGTAATTTTGGAAACCTTCCTCTCCCCTGCTGCCTAGACTGTCTGACTTCTCACCCCTGGATGGGTAGAGGTGAGGGTCTTTACTATTAACAGAGCTGCCATGTTAAGCTCTGGTATTTAGCATTGAAATTGTCAAAGGAATAGGGATGACTCGAGGATGGTTTCAGAAGCCAGCTTTTGATGCAATGATCTGAAAATTCGCCTTCAGCTGTTAATATTTGACAACGGGAAGATTTTCTTCAATGGCTAAAGAGATGCCTAGATTAATCTTTCCATTGGTGCTGGAGCATAACTGTATCCCAGCAGCATTTTTCATAGCTTGGGATGCCCGACATGTGGCTAACTGGTGACATCCTTCTGTAACAGCAGCAGGTGCTGACAGTTTATCATCTGTGGGTTTTTTTCTCTTTTTTAAATATTGCTGGCTAACAAGGCATGGCTATTTATCTGACAAGGGAGATTCAAGGGTGAGCCAGTGTGGCTGTGTGCATTTAGTTTTTATCTGAAAAATTAAACAAATGTAGTATGGCTTTCAGGGTCCTGGCTGGTCACAGATGTGTCACTGAATTTTGCCAGGTTTGAGGCAAAATCCAAAGTCAGTTTATGGCCATGTGGTTAAGGCACTGAACTGGGATTTGGGTGTAATTCTCGGCTCTGCCACAGACTTCCTGTGTGAGCTCAGCCAAATTGTTTTGGCCAGAATTTTCAGGAAGGCCAAAAAGCCACAGCTGGAGGCCACATTTTCCAAAGACCTCATCACGGTGGGTGCTGGGCAGTTTTGCCTGTCTGGCTTTTATTTAGATACCTGAATGGGAACTGAGCATTTTTGAAAATCGGGCTATAATTGCAGGTGGTGAGCCCTTGAACATTTGGCCCTAACCCTCTGAGCCAGGCCCTCAGTTCAGCCTTCTGGAAAATGGGGATAAAAATCTTTCCTTTCTCCTGCCCTTTGTCTCATTAAACTATTTGGACAATAAGTTCTTACAGGACATTTATTCCAGCCAATCAGGTCCAGTTGCGAGGCCATGCAGCTCCCCGCTGGTTTAAACATGGGGCATGGCACAAGGGGGCAAGGGATTTGTTCAGTGACAAAATCTTTCAGGTCTCCAAAATATGCTTCTTAAAATTTTCTGCCTCCTGTTACATTTCATGGTCTCAGCTATGTGATTAATGTTCCTGCCATCCCTCCCATTGCATTGTGCTGGTTTCATGTGTCAGCAGACACCCTGTTCTAGAGCTAAAGTCATTTACTAACTGCCCTGAAGTTTATGAGGATATTTGCATTTGCGTTAGTGGACAGCAAGTCTTTCCTTATAGATGCTAAAATGAAAAAGGAGGGTTGTGTTACGTTTGTCTAATCTAGGTCGGCAACAAAACCACAGATCCCTCTGTTAATAAAATAAAATGGCAGAGCCAGGCACCCTTAGGAAGAGAAGATGAAGCAGCACAACTGCTCAGGTATTGGCAGAGGGATGGAAGGTGCAGCTGGGAAAAAAAATGAGGTGGAACAGCTGGCTGCACTAGTGACATGGTAATTGGAGATAAGGTGTTTTATAGCACTTTCTTATCTATCACAAACCCATCCGCGGTGCGCTAACCTTTTCTCATCCACCAGTGAGGGATTTTAATTGTAGCCAAAGCCACAAACAAAAATTGTCGCTTCATCACAATACGCTTGAATGTTTAGTGGGGAGTTGCAAACTAACATTATTGTTTGTATTCCAGTGACCTCAAGTGAGATCAGGGCCCCATTGTGCTAGGTGCTGTCAGACACATAGCCAGTCCTTGCCCCAAAGAGTTTCAAGAGAAACACAAAAGCCAGACAGAGGAAGGACTATTATTTCCATTTTACAGATAGGGAACTATTTCTGATAGACACCTGAGGTCTGTCCCCATACCCACTCCCACTCCCCTCCCCCTCCCCGCCGCCCCAAACACACACTTTGGCAACACTTTACTAGCTGGTAGGGCAGGAAAGGCTCACTGAATCAAAAAATGGAATGGACGTGATGCATGCACGAGAGAGAGAGAGTCTGACATCAATGTGTGCGTGTGTGTGAGACTGGGATCAGTGTGAGCGTGTGCTGGGAGATGAGGGCAAGTGAACTGCCCCTTGACAGCAGGTAGAGAGCAACTTAATCCAATCTGTGAAAGTCTCTCAAAGCCTGAAGCGTTCAAACCCCTCGAAAGGAAAAGGCCATTCAGTCTGATCAAATGCGCCTTCAGCACCAAGGGAGAGATCGTAAGTGCTGGAGTATATTGCCCTCCAGCAAGGTTAATAATATTAAAGGGACCCTCTTACCAGAGGTGAGGCTAAAGTTTTCTACTCACTTTAAAATCATTACAGTCTGATAAATTATAGTCCCCCATGGCTCCCTCAGCAGGAAAATAAACTGTCTGCTAGCCTTTCTGCTGAGTTAGCACTTGCACTTTTTGGCTCTTCAGTACAAGCCAAATTCTGTAGTCCTTAGCCAACATGTCACTGAATTCAATTACTACTATTACTGTAATTGCAAGTCAGTTACTACTTCCACTATTATCAGTTGAGATCAGGGCTCTGTGGTGCTAGGTGCTATATACTGGGACTCAGGAGATCTTGATTCAAGTCCTGGCTCTGCCACCAACTCTTATTGTGACCTTGGGCAAGTCATTTAATCTCTCTGTGCCTCGATTTTCCAGCTGTAAAATGGGGATAATAATCCTCTCTCTGTCTGGTCTATTTAGAGTGCGAGCTATTTGGGGCAAGGACTGTCTCATAGGTCTGCTTTACATTTGAAAATTAGAATGACTTAGCTGTGTCGCTCAGGGCTGTGAAAAATGTAGCGCCGTCAGTGCCCCCCTGGTGGTTGCCTGCCTGCAGCTAGGGCGACAGAAGAATGCTTCCAAAGTCAGAAGAATGCCTCTCAGAGAGGTGGATTAACTACATCAACAGGAAAAAAACTCTTTTGTCGATGCTGGAAGCGTGGACGCGACAATGCCGCAGCGCTGCGGCCGTGCGGCTGTCATGTATACATGCCCTTGTTCTGTGCGTGTGCTGTGCACAGCACAATGAGGCCCTGATCTCAGCCTGCAGAAGATCTCCTAATAATAATCCTAATTTACAGCTGCAATTTGGGCACCAGGTTACTGTCGCTGGCAAACCAGGTGCCAGCCGATGCCAAGGTCCCCATGCCTCACTTGGATACTGAAATACACCGCTGTAATCATTGTGGCTCACCGGGGTGTTAGCATTGCTGCAGTAGGTATTAGGGTTATAAACATGTGCTCAGTGTTTAGACTTTATCGAATACTCGCAAGCTGATGCCTGCATTCCTCTCCCTTACAACGTCTGTATCCCAGATTGTAAAGGAATATTTGAGCATTTGCATTGTAATTCTCTGCAACTCTAAATCACCAGACAGGAGAGATGCATTGGCAAGTGTGAAATACTCGTCTCCAACAGGAGGTGTTATCTCCCGCCCAATGAAGAAGACCCATCAACACCAGAGGAATTATTGTGGAACATCAGAGGACAAAAGACTTTGTTGTTTGCTCCCTCAGGAAGAAGAGACATGCCAGTGAATTCCTCCCATCAGCTGAACTGACAGCTCAGAGAAGGGAGAAAGGGACTCAAGATCCCTGACAAGGAGAAACTGTATGACTATGCTTTGTGGAGTCTCAAGAGCAAGGTTTTCTCGGCATAAGCAAGAGATCCCCAGTGTTTACCCTGGGTTAGCCCAAGGGACGTACAGAACTTGCTTATTACAGAAGCATCTATTACCTTTTCAAACTTAAGACTGTAATTCATTTGTGTATGTTTACCTACTTTAACTCTCTTATTTCTTTTACCTAGTTCATAAATCTTTAGATAGTTTATTTTAGGATTGCTACAAGTGTGGTCTTTAGTGTGTGATCGAAGGCTTTTGCCCTGTGTTTTAGCCGTCTGCCCTGAGGTTGGGCCTCACACTCTTGAGCCACTGCAGGGCGGCTTGACGGTGATGAAGGAGCAAAGGGTGACCCTGAGACAGTTTGGAGGGTGAGGCCCAATCACTCCCACTCTCCTTTTCCTTGACAATTACAAGCTGGTTTCCACTCCATGGTTTGAGCAGCGGGCTGGAGCCAGACTGGAGGCACACGGATTTCAGTGCTCACTACACGCTCTTGCTGCCTGCCATGCAGTCAAGCCCCAGGTGCCCCTGAGGCCCCCCTGATTTGCCCTAGTCCCCTCTTCTAACTCTTTCCCTACGAGCTGCTGCTGGGACAGCTGTGATCAAGTTGCTCGGAGGTACCAGTTTATTCCTGTCTTGGCTGACGGCAGCATGTTTTGTTTATCTCTGCCGTGACTTTATCGGGATTGAAGATTTTATGGGTGCCACTTTCATCTGTCTTCCCCCTGATCTCGGTAGCATAATGACTGTGTTCAGATTAAATATTTACCATTCCCTGTTCCCTCTCTCTTTTAATTAAAAATTTACTAGGTGGGCATTGGAACAGCTTGGGGGCCTTCAAACCAGCCTCCCCTGTTAGTTTTTAAAGTGCTTTGTTATCCAGGCTCCAGCAGAACAAGCCATAAATTAGGTCTGAAAACACACACACCTTTACTGCCTTGATAAATCTGTGTAGGGCTGAGCCAATGAGTGTCTCGATAATGTACACCCACAGCTGCAGTGTGCTGCCAAGACAGGGATCCCACCTTGGGTGTGTGGTGGGGCTTTGTCTGTGCAGCCAGCCACCCAGTGGGGTTTGTGGGAGGGGAGAACAATCATCCAAGAAGTCCAGGAGCAGACGTGGGGCCAGATCCTCCGAAGTGCTCAGCTCCCGTTTAGGCTTGGTCACTTGATTACCTTGTCACTTTTGTTTCCACCCCTGCTCATGATCTCCCCAATGTTAACGGCCTCACACTCTAAAAGCCGAGGACATGTTCTACCCGCTGGCGCTGCATGACACTGGCTAAGAACGGGGTGCCGTCGTAGCGCAACGGAGGCCTCAGGGCTGGAAACCTCCCAAGCTTGGTCGTTCGGAGACATCTGTGGGTTTGGCCGGGAAAGGAGGATGTGCTCAGTAGGGGAGCCGCATCCCACCCTCCATCCAGAAGCCCTCCTGGAGGAGGCCAAGAATGGCTTGAAGGAGCAGCTGGGGCTGGAGCTGGCTGTCTGGTACAGCCACCACCCGTGTTTGCTTTATTTTACTAGGGGCCGCAAACCCAGCTCCCTCTAATTCACACGCTGAGGAAGTGTGGTTCCAAATCCCACAGCCTGGGCCCAGCTCCGTACGGGGCTGAGCCAAAGCCTGGCTCCAAACAGCCATGCGCTGTCATGGCTTGGGAAAATCTCTGCTAGCACCCCAGCTCTGCACCCTCAGGACTAAGGGACGGAGGGTCCTTTGCTCCTCACAGTGCTCATGCCTAGTCACTCCACTCGGCCAGAAGATGGCATTGGTGCCCTGAGCGCCGTCTGGCAGTGCAGCATTACCATGGCAACTGAAAACACTTCTCCCATCCCCGCATCTGAATATTTTCCAGGGTTGAGGGAAGCGCAGTCCCGGGGGGGGCATTATAGCTCTTTAATCTGGGGTGCTCCCCTGGGGGCTTGCTCACATGGAGCAGTAGAAGTCACTCCAGGGATCAGTGGCTTACCGCTTCTAAGCGTAGGCCTTGGGCCCCTCCGTGTCCATCCACCCGCCCCCCAGGAGCACAGATCACTCACACCTGTGGTGGTCCCCACTGCATCTCCCACCTGCCTTGACACCCCCCCAACCTAGCCCAGGGACTGACCTGTAGAGGGGGCAATTGTCATCACATGGACCCCACTGCTCCACGGCACAGCCCTGCAAGAAGGCCCAGGATGCACCGAGCAGTACAAAAACTTGATATTGTTTTTTCCCACCTTTACAGTTTCTCTGACACTTTCCAGGTGCCCCATGCTCAAGGCTGCACAGACCATCTGCGAGGGAGCTGAGTATGTAACCCGGGTCATTGATACAGCAAGCCTACGCCTTCCGACTCGTCTCCTGCCCCTCAGATGGGACCCCATGCAGAGAGCAGCAGCTTCACTCCTGTTGGCAGGAGATGCAAGTTCAAAACAGCGCAATGGCCACCCCTCCCCTCCTGTCCTTATGCCTTCCCCAGCTCGCCTAGCCTCTGCTAACAGAGCCAGCCCTGCACCCCTGTCCTTGCAGTATTTTGCAGAAATCTAAAGCCCTGTCCTTCAGAAACAGTGGCTGGCAGCAGTGGTGCAATGAGGGGTGGGTGACATAGGGTTAGATCAAAGAAAAAAAGGCCTGGACCTTCATCAATAAACTCAAACAGGAGACACGTGTCTTTTTTCATATCGCTGTCCTTCTGTGCTTCCTGGTTCTGTCTGAGATCAGGGGCTACAGACAGTCCCCACCAAGGCTAAGCTTACAAGCTGCATGGCTCCATGCTCCAGAGGAGGGGTGGGAATGTGGGTTGTGATTTGACTCCTAGTCCAGCCTCACCAATATGGGGAACACTGGGCAGCGAGTCCCTCCCGCTTCAGACTCACAGGAAGGGATGGCTAAGTTTGCCAGGGCAGCAGGGCCAGAAATTGCCCAAGAGCACCACCCACACTGATATTTCTACAGCTCCAGGGAATTCAGATGATCTGTGCTGACATCTGGGTGCTTCTCTGCACCCTGCCTTGTGAACTCTTCCCATCCCTCACGCGTCCATTTAAAACTTAAAATTGTTTTCAGTTGACCAAAGAAAAAAGTGATTTTTTCAGAGTTTTTTAAAAAAAATGTTTATTTGGTTATTTATTTTCGGATGATGATAACTATACATTTTTCCTGGAAATTTTTTGATGAAAATGAAAAATGTTCCGTTTTCATCCAAATTTTCCAAAGGTCAAAAAGCAATCATTTCCCACCCGTCTCGGTTGCCTGCTGGCAAGATCCATTGTACAAGATCCTGAAATCACCTTCAAATTAGGGAACGCTAGCAATCTCTGGTACACTGTGTATGGTATTTCTAGATCAGCCATCCATCCCTCCAGCCACACAAAAATGAAGATCAAGGCAAGTCCAAGTGTCCATCTCAGCTTTATTAGCCGGAACACCAACAGAATTTTTGGAACTCTCCCAGCTGTCTTGTCTAAGCGTTGAGAAGTCAGGGCATCTTATTCTCACCGGCTCAGCCCGCTGTTTTCACAGCCCCAGAGCCAGGTACCCAGTTAAAGGTTTGTTTGGCTTGTTTATGTCCTCTCCACCCACTGTAATACAAGCTGTGCTTCCATCAGGGTCAGTGTAATTGTCTCCTGATGTCCTCATGCTGCGGATTAAAAGGGCACATCAATAATTCAGGCATGAGAGGGTTTCAGGGCCTAATCCAGCATGGTATCAAATACATCCTGCACATACACAGAATAAGATGCAGTCCCTGCCTCAAAGAGCTTACCATCCAAATAGACAGGATTGTAAGGAACTTGGAGAGGGGTCACGACTTGCCCGAAGTCATCCAGGAAATAAATTGCAGAGCCAGGAATAGAAGCCAGGTGTCCTGACTCCAGTCTATTGCGTTAGCCACTCTAAATCCACTGCTGACTCACTGTGGGACGGTTCTAGAGTGAGCTCTATCTGTCAACGGGGAATTAATAGCTCAGGTGCCGGTAGATGCCATGAGGCAATATATCGTATTTGCGATGCTGGCAGACCAGATGCCAGCTCGTGCCAAGGTTCCCAGGCCTCAGCTGAACACTGACAAATACACAGCTGGAATCAGTCCCGCTCACCTGTGTGTCAGCGTTGTTAAAATAAGCATTAGGGTTACAAGAATATGTTTAGTGTTTAGCCTTTATTGAATGCATGTGAGCTGACATTAATCTCACTTATAACAACAGCTGTATCCCATATTGTAAGGTAATATTTGAGCGATTGTATGTAAGCCTCTGTGACTGAGTGTATCACCAGACGGGAGAGAGACATTAACTAGTGTGAAGAGCTGGCCTCCAGCAGAAGGTGTTACACTCCACCCAGCTGGGATAGTCCAGTGACACCCACTATTGTGGGACATGGAAGAGGAGAAAAGACATTTGTTCCTCTGCTCTTCTCCCCACCCATAAAGATGAGTCATACGAGTGGATTCCTCCCATCCGCTGAATCTGCAGCTCAGAGCACTTGGGAGAAGGGGAATAGAAACCCTGCAGAGAAGGAACTGAGGACCTCTGTGCTGCATGGTTTCCGGAGGGCAAGGTGTCTAGGCATAGGCATGGGATTCCCAGCTGCTTAGCCTGGCTTAGCCCTAGAGGACATAAAGGGCAGGCTTATGATGGACGTTTCTATTGCCTTTTGAAATGTAAGATTGTAATCCATTTGTGTATATATGATTATCGGCTTTAGCCTTGTAAATAACTCTCTCGTTTCCTTCTCCTTTTAATAAATCTTTAGATAGTTATCTTTGGGGTGAGATCGAAAGTGCAATCAACCTGGGGTAAGTGGCTGGTACTTTGGGACTGGGAATAACCGGAATATTGCTGAGTCTTGGTGTAAGGGACCATCTAGCCCAAACGCAGGCTCACCTGGGTGGCCAGAGTGATTGGACTCGCCAAGGGGCCTGTCTGTGAGTCCATGTTTAGGCTGTTATAACGCCTGAGGAGTTTACACTTGACACTTGGTTTGTGAAATCTAACTCTAGAACTCACAACCGACGTGGGGCTTGGGCCCTCATTCTTAAGAGTTTGACCTGAGATTGGGACTTGAGTTCTGGAGTCACGGCAGACAGCATGACAGTATAGTTCCTGGGTTTTGCTGGATCAATAAACCATCTTGTTGTGCACTATAAACGGCTTCCTCTGTGTGGCTCTTAACAGGGACCTTGGGCAAGTGATGTAGCTTTTCAATTACCCCCTCTGTAAAATGGCAGTAATACTTGACTGCGTCATGGGGGAAGGAGACTAAGAGGCTTCACTAAACGACTGCAGAGCAATGTAGGCTCCTTGCACGAAAGGTCTACCTAGCTGCATGGAGTATGCATTACCCACCGACCTCATTCCCCAGCTTTCCTTATGCCCCCAGCACACGGCACGTGTGAGTCACAGTATCACCAATCCCGAGCATTTCAAAATCATGAGTCAGGCCCCAAATAATCATGAGACTGGCTTACAACTCCTGAGCTTTTTAAAAGAACACATTTAGAGTCTTATTTGCCTTCTGAAGCTTTCAGAGGGTCACCTTTTTCAAACTTTTCTCCATAACCAAGACAGCTAGAAATTTACTTTTGTTCTTAAATGAAAAATGAGATTCTGGTGTATTCACAACTCCAGAAACTAAGGATTTAAGAAAAATATGAAATATCCCAAGACAAAGTATCCCATTCACCCCTTTTGGCCCTTTTGTGCCTCTTCCTCCCTCTCTAATAAAATCAGAGTGTTTCCATTAAGGTCTCCCTCCAGGGATTGGTCAAATCAGAGAGCTGCCAACGTCCCAAGAAAAGCTCAGTGTGGGGAGACCCCTCCCGATGACTGACATTGATGATGCCAGCTGATGGGCCAAAAGGCAGAGGCTGCCTTCCTTTACTAAATTAGAAACGCAGAACATATGGATCGGCAGATACAGAGAGCTCTCTGGAGAGCTTCCATGCTATAAGGATTAATCAAATGTAAAAAGAAAGAAGGGTTTCCCCCCATTCTTTCCCCTATTCTTCTTCTTGGTCAGGGTTGTTGTTGAAGTATTCCTCCTTTGGATGGATTCTCACCATGGCACCACAGTACTGACCTCTCTCAGCAGGTCCACTTTGCTCTGAGGGACCTCAGTGCCATGATGCTCTTCAACGGATTGTTGTGCCAGCTGTCCAGTGCCTCTTCTGCTTCATAAAGTTTCCTTGAGAGCGTGGGCCTATGCCACAGGAGGGGGGTTCCTGATCCAGGCCTGGGGCTCCTGTGTGCTACTTCAATACGGCTAATGAATAATAATGGGTGCAGAGGGCCGGCTTGGACACTCCAGGCCTGATTGTCTGAGCTCCCAAAGCTCTCCACAGGCATGTACAGTGGAAGGATGGCCGTGTCATTCTAATCGTTCCCTTCATTCTTTCTCCCACACCTGGGGGAAGCTCCTCCTGGCAATCCACCTTCGCCGTGAGGTCTACAAAAAAACTTGACCATAGTTGGTCTCCTGGTCTTCCGAGACCACTGCTTAGCAAGCTGAACAATATGGCCCCATTGTTTCCTGGTGCTCCCCCCTTCCGTCTGTATCCATCTATTGCCTTGTACTTAGCCTCCAAGCGATTTGGGGCAGGGAATGGCTTTGCTCTGTGTTTGTACAGCATCTAGCACCATGGGATCCTGGTCGATGGCTGAGCTCTGAGGCACTACGGTAATACACGTAGATGGAAGAAAGAAGCAGAACTGGTACTTAGACAACCTCAGTTCAGTGCCTGGTTTTTCCGCAGGCTCTCTGTGTGGCCTTGGGCAACTTGCTTTTCTCTCTGTGCTGCCAGTTCCCCCTTTGTAAACTGGAGAAAATAATAATTCCCTGCTTCACAGGGAGGTTGTGAGAATAACGGTGCTTGCGAGGTACTGGGGTGACGAGGGTCATTGGCAGAGTCCACTAATAAGCTTCTATTCTGTACTTGAAGGTCTTGTTGACGATGCTGTCAGACCTGTTCTGGCTATAGCAAAGTCAAGATCAAAACCATTGTTGCTGTCAGTGGGGCTCTGGAATGGCTTTTCTGATCGATATGGACAGAAATTCCACCCCGCCGCTCCCCCACGAACTATGCTACAGATGAGCTAGCAGTACGGTCTGCCACATGATTTGGTCAGCACAGTTGTCTGAAAATATCCCTGCCTGCATCAGGAAACTGAGTGAGAAGTCAGCCTCTTGGACCAGGTTGGGAACATACTTAAAGAAGAGCAGGGGCATGCCACAGAGGGTTAGCTTACAGTGGACAAACAGATGCCCTTTCACTCACATGCAGCCCCTGCCTCAGCCTCCAGTTCTGCAGGTTCACAGCCTGCGCTTTTCCCTAAAGGCACGGCCTGTGCCCCGGTGGAGTAGCCATAGGCCTGGGCTTCAGAGAGGGAGGGTGATCTTCTGGGTAAGGCCCAGGTCTAGGACTCCGGATATCTGTGTTTAATTGCTGGCTCTTCCAAAAATTGCATCCCTGTGTGACCCTGAGGAAGGCAAAGGACTGGAAGGAGGCAGCTGTGCCATATAATTCCATTCATAAACTGAGCGAGCTCCATCTTAAAACTAGTTTGGCTGTTTGTGCCATTAACTTTTCTGTCAGATGAGGCTAATACCTCTTAGGTGTGTCTTGTTTGTCTAGAAAGATGGTAAGCTCCTGGGGCAGGAGTTCACGGTGTGGTGCGTATGCAGAGCTCACAGCAGGATGGAGCTCTCTGATCTCAGCTAGGCCCTGAGGCTGCTTTTGCAATACAAAACACTGCCAGGCTGGGTTTCTGCTCCTGAATGTGTCCCTGATTTCTTGTGTGAGAATTGGATCAGCTCGTTTCTTGGTGCATGGGCACTGCACCTTTGAAAGAGAATAGCAACGAGGCAGCTTTACACAAAACCACAGGCTTCCCACATCCTCGCCTTAATATTTGTAATTAGCAGACTTTCTGGATTTTTTTTTAATCAATATTTTATTAGGTAGGGAGTTGGGGTGATTTTTGCTTATGGCATCTTTTCTCCACGTGAATGTAGCCTGGATTGTTAGGAATAATTAGCTTTTTGATAGTTACCTTTAGTGAACTAATGAATCTTTAATGCTGGCTGGGAATACAGTAAAGGAAATCTAGTTAAGCACCTCAAACTTAAAGGAAAAGGAAGGGAGATCGGGGAGAGAGAAGTGGGGAAAAACCTGTAAGGAGGAGGTGGTTTGGGGCTAAGTAGTAATGAAATTCGACTGAGACTGCTTGGATGATGAAAAATGTTTATATACAAATGAAAACAAGTCCTGATGATGAACAACAAGGGATCTGGCTGTCTAGTGGTTACATGCATTCTCATCTCTTTCTTGCATTAATCATAATTAATAACACTACACATTAATAATACTTTAGTAATAGGAGATGGATTGCTCTGCAGAGAACCTGCGGAGAACTGCTGCTAATGAGTCCGTAGGGGGCACTCTTCCTTTTCAATCAGTACTGGGCCCATGTCCCAGTGCTGGCTTATGGGCACTGGGCTGCTGTGCTAGGCGCTGTTCAAGCACACAAGAAAAGACAGGGAAGACTTTGGGGCCCACATGGGTAAACTGACAAAATGGAAACACTAGCTTTTCAAAAGAGGAAATGCAGGATATTGATGTCCCTGGTCTGGGCTTGTAAACGTTTGATTAGTTTTGTCCAAGTTGCAACAAGGAGGGGAGAAAAAACTCAGTTTTCCAAACGAGCCATGTTTTTGTCGTCCCCTGACACCGACACAACCGCAGCAGCAGCTCAATACAGCAGGACAGTATCTTCCACAAAGAGTCCCCAGGTGCCTTGCAGTTTAAAGACCAGTAACAAGCAGCATCCAACATAATCCTTCCCTCCCACCTGCCTTTCTCATTGTGATTTAAGAACTGTAACGAATTCAGCTTTCCAAATTTCAATGGGAAGACGATTCCATAGTCACCAGCCATGACTGTGAGGAAAAAACGTAAAACCCCCTCGCTCTGAGCGTTTGGATTGCAAACTGTCTTCCAGTCTGCTAGTGCAACATATAATTTAAGAATCTGTTTGTCTGGAGGGCCCAACTGAGCCAGGAAGGTGTGGAAATGGCAGAGAGATTTTGTGTTTACCAGCGTCCCGATCCAGATTATGAAACCTCCATATCAACAAACTAAATCCGACCCATTGTCTCCTTTCATTGTGGGCTGAGACAGGTGGTTTTGGAGGAACAGAGGATTGCAGAGGAAACCAGTGCTGCATTAAAGACATAGTCACTATAGGCCTGTGCCGAGGCCACCAGTTCCTGGAGTCATCTGATGAGATGGGAATCTCAGCTTTCATTTAAAAAAATTAAATTAAATTACATTTCCAACCCTCCTGGTCAGGAACAAAAACTTGAACATGTAACCGAGTGTAACTGCTGCAGGATGTCTGTCTGAGTCTGCAGAAAGCCTGAAACAGCAGCTCCTCGAGGGGGTGCTCAGGGGTATGTGAACTCCAGAGTCTCACTGCTCTGGGGGCCCTGCCTCACTCCAGCAGAGGATCTGCATGTGGGGCAGGAGGGGAACGGCGCCGCTGGCCTGGCCCATCCACCCAAGCAGAGAACCTGGCTGCTGAAGCGTGTTCTAGAGCCACTTCTTCCTCTCAAGTGGGGGGCTGAGAAGGCAGAGGACCCTTGTTGTCACTCTTGAAAGGAATGAAGGCACCATGCTGTTAACCCTGCCTCTTAGGGAGGGACCAATTATCCCATAGCTCTGCCACTCTACGTGGAAGGGCGGGTGGGGGTGCAGGGAGCCCCATGTCACAATGTGCCTTAATTCACACGAGATGAGCCCTTCCCCACGATACAAAGATTCAGTTTGAGGTTTTCAGCAGCTTAAGTAAATTGGTAGGTCTGGATTTAGATGGGCTAGATTCGGATGAGGAATGTGACCCTGAGACCTTTCCTTGGGGTCATGCAGTGTAGTTTCAAAACCTGTGAGCGGCCTGGCCTTGCTTGCCACAGCCTCACCTGGGCACAGTAGGCAGAGGCACTTGCACAGAGGCACACGCTACTAACCAGATGTGCGCTATCTCACAAGCCCCTCAGTCAGTGTGCATGCACCCACGGCCAGCTGTGCACTCGGCCACACGAGCTCGCTCCACCACCTGCCCGCACGTTCCCATGGGCCCTCAACTCTCACCCCGTTGGTTGTGCCCCCGGGACCACATGTTGAGGTCGGTCACATCCACATATGTCCACAACCCCCCTGCACAAGCCTTTGACATGGCTGCCCCCCGATAAGTCTTTGGCTTGCCCAGGTAGAAACTTTATGGACTCTGCAAGTCTCCGTGCGGAGCCTTTCACCTCCAGGGCACTGGTTTGAATTCAGTTCATGGCTGCAAAGACCAAAAGTTGTTCCTGGCTGATAGCTGTTCAGCAGCCCCTCCCAGAAAACAACTGGCACGCCCAGTCCAGCTGTACTGGATGGGGATCCTATCAGGACCCTTACATTAGTCACCCCATCCTGCTGGGAGGCTCAACAGTAACTCAACATGCTGCGGAGACAGACCTGCTCAGCCCTAGAGATGGCTTTCCTCAGGCAGGGCTGAGAAGTGAAGTGCCTGTCTTGCTCCCGTGGGTGCCTATGTCGTGTCTGCTCTGTGGATACAGAGACCTTCAGTCTCCAGGGCGGTGAGGCTGGAAGCTTTCACCAGAGGTGGAAGCTCAATGGGGATGGGAGAGGAGGGTTTCTCTGTGGCTGTGGGGCCTATTTTGTTTCCCTCCTTAAGCCATGTGCTTCAGGGGAAGACCTCCTCCCCCCTTCGACACATCTGGCCAGCTGTGCATCAGAGGATGAGATTCCTGCCTAACCCCTGCAGGCGACAGGCTGACGCTCTGAAGCGTAAATGTTGATAATATTTATTGTCTCAGTACGGAGCTGCAGATGTTCTGAGCAGGTTGAGGACAAAGCAGGCAATCCTGTTCCCTACGGTAGCCCTTTGACCTGCACGCACAGGCCTGTTTTTGCATTCTTTGCCGCCTGTAATTAGTTGATCTTTCTTCTTATGGAGCCCCCCCACCCCCTTCCCTTTCTTATCTTTTGCTGCGGGTTGGCCACTTGTGTTTCTTTTTGTGTGTGTGTGACCCTAATTGAAAAACTGAAAAAAGGGGTCAGTGTTTCCTCTCAGCAGCTTGGGGGCACATTCGGGTCCTTCTTTGCTAGTCTAGAGTGAATGGGTGAATACAGCTGGGAGAATTGTTACAGAAGAACTGCCCCTCCTTGCCCACATGCCCTTTGTCTAGAGCCAAACCCCAGATGCTTGGATGTTTCAGATCTTGCTGCCCAGTTTTTCTGGGTTATTTTCCATGTTTACAGACACCGCTACACTGCCAGGGTCCAGACACTACCGGAAACCCTAAAATCCCATCCCATGGTTTATTTATATTGCAGCAGGGGGCCATGGCCCCAGTGCGCGAGGTGCTGCATGCACACCTGTTCATGAGATGGTCCCTGCTCCGATGGCATTCCCGACTGGTAGCAGGCGTGGAGCAATGCAGGATCTTTCAGATTTGGACCTGGTGGCCTTGGATCGCTGAGAAACCAAACAACTCTCCAGAAGGTTAAGGTAGGGGGAGCAGGATCAGGGAGACTGAGGACACTGAGATGTTCAAGGATCTTGAGGAGAAGATTTCCCTGATAGATTTTAAGGCCAGAAGAGACAATTGTGATCATCTACTCTGACCTCTTGCATAACCCCAGCCAGAGAAACCTCCCACAGCGATCCCCGCATCTGGCCCAGTAACTTGGGGCTGAGCTAGAACATCTTCCTTAGAAAGGCACGTACTCTTGACGCAAAGATTTCATGCGATGGAGAATCCACCATGTCTCTTGGGAAGCTGTTCCAATGGTTAATTACCCTCACTGATGCAAATATTTTATTTCCAGTTTGAACTTTGCCAACTTCATCTTCCAGCTGTCAGATTTCATTCTGCCTGTGCATGGTAGATTAGAGAGCCCTCTAGTAACGGAGAGCTTCTCTCGGTAGGTAATAATTATAGAACACAAACAGGTTGCCGAATAGATCTGGGCCCCGTATGGCTTCAGGCCACCAGAGTCCTAGAAATCTTTCCCAGAAGATGAGAACTTGCTAGATTTCCAACCTAATTTGCATACCCAAGGGATTAAGAGACACTTAAGCTTGCCACTCCCTTATCTGAAGCTACAAAATGTTATGATTCACCTGCTGTTTCTGTTCAAGGATAGACACTTTTACTCCCCTTTATTCTCCCCCATATCCCAGGGTTTTGCTTTTTGCGAGGTGCCAAGCAGTCAGCAATCACCAAATCCTCTCTTTCCCCCACACCAGATGTCTCTCCCAGTTTGTCAGCAGTGGCATGGCTGTCAGAGGCCTGTATTATTTATCTGCTCTGTAACATTTACTGGGATTTAATGTTTAATAACTGTCACTCCAATATATCTTTTCTTAATCCCCTCAGATCTGTCGCTGTAGCAATTTTAAATATTTATCAGCGCAGTTTGTGTGTTCACTGTTAAGGTTGCACTTTTCTTGTAATTAAAGATTTACAAGACACTGCTCAAGATTTAGAAAGGATTGGTAAAGCTCAAAGCTGTTTAGTATTCATGCTGGAAGTCACCAGCTTCCTGGAGGTATTAGGTAGGACCTGAGAGTTCTCCCTACGCATGTAACAACACAGATTGCACTAGAGCAGACAGCTCCTGACTCTTGTTGAGTTTTGCCTTTACTTTATCTTTTCATGCCCAACCTCTCTCTTTTCATGGACAGATATTTTGAGTGGGGGCTCATGGCAGCAGAGCAGCAAGTGTATCCATTGGGCACAGTTCTCTTGGCACACTTTACTCCGGCCCTGGGGCACTTCCTGCCATTTCAGCTTATCCACCCCAGTCTCTCCTGCTCACAGCAGTGCCACGGCAACTCAATTCCAACCTGTAGTATCCCTTGTTATTCCAGTCCAAGGATTTCCCACACATAGCTCTATCAATGCTCCTTAATCTTGATTTGCAGCACTTCCTTATGAACCAGTGGGCTAACACAGCAGCCCATGCATTAAAGAACGCTCTTCAGGAACGAGATTCCTGATCCCTTTCTTCAGGGACTTAGTTTTATTTCTTCAGTATAAACCTATTTAATGCGCGGTCAGCATTTCAATTGTGTCCTTTCCCCCTCGATCCCAAATCCCTCTTGCAGGTGCCTGTCTAATCCCTACAGCCATGGTTTTCAACCTTTTTTAATTTGTAATCCCCACAAAAATTTCCAATGGAAGTGCAGACCCCTACGGAAATCTGAGCCATAGTCTGCAGTCCCCCCCGGGGCCTACGAACCATAAGTTGAAATCCACTGTTTTATAGTAGCTACAACCTTTCATGGACCCCTTACACATAGTCTGCAGGTTCCCGGCAGTCTGCAGATCACAGGTGGAAAACCATTACCCTACAGGATTACATTCCACAGCCTGTCTGCCTGGCAGTCAAGACAAGCCTCTCTGATCTCTTCTCCTTCCTTAGCCTGCTGCTCCCTGCAAGATGTCCCTTTATAAGCCATTCATCTGGGAATCACGTATAAGCAGAGTTCTCTGTCCCCTGCCCTGTAAACTCTTGCAGAAACCTTCCTGCCCCTATGGAGATCACGTAATCTTCAAGCTATCCCTGGCCTCAGTTGGTGGGCAGCAACTGACTGGTCACTGGTGGGGCTGGACTCAACCCCCCTGAAAGGGCTAGTTATGGGTTCCCTGACAGCTCTGCCAACATACCTCAATTTCAATCTGCTGCAAAACCACACAGTTGGGTGGAAGAAAAAAAAGAGAAAATATCTAGCGCTCCTGGTTCCAGAGAAGAGCTTGAAAACATGGTCCCTCAAGGCTCCAAAACCAGAAAGCGAATAACACCCTCCACCAAACTATTCTTTTTTGAACATCTGATTTTTGTGCCCGTCTCATGATTTTTTGTTTTTGGCCTGTCTCATGTTTCTTTTGGCAAACTTGAAGGCCTCAATACTGGACCAGCCATGAGCTTCCCACAAAACTCTGCCAGCTGGACTTCAGTCCTGACCTGCAGAAACAGAAACTAACCCACAACAGAGCCTGACCAGTGGGCTGCAGTAGCCTCCAGCCAAGATCAGAGCCCTGTTGTGCCAGAGGCTTTGTGGACAAACTGAAAGACTGTCCCTGCCTCAGAGAGCTCTGGGCGGTTTGATCCTCTCTTGTGTTTCCCTGTAGGAGCCAGAGATAGGAGTGGTCCAGCTCGTCTTTCCAAGGCCTACCTGGGCTCCCAGGCTGCAGGAGATGTGCTAACGAACCAAGGGGAGGTAAGTGAATTGAAGGGAGCTTTAACTGATAACCTGCAGCAGACGCACAGCTGGAATCCCACCCTGCTCCCAGTGGAGGGAACACATCCTGAGCAGAGCGTGACTCTCTGCCTATGTGCTGGTAGCTACCAGGTGCGTTCTGCAGATGGACTCGCCATATTAACGTAGTTTTCAAGACACCGTCCTGTCCCTTTCTTGGATGCCCTGAGGGTTTGCGGTGTTAGGGGGCAGTGCCGTAGGGAAGGGCAAGGTCAGAGATGAGACTCCTGGGTGCTGCCTCAACTGGCCTGCAGGAGATATGGGACGTGGAGCGTCGAAGCCAGCAGAGTCTGCTGCATTGACAGGTCTCTGTCCTCCAGGGAGCTGGGACCGCGCGTCCTGTTCTGCGTTCTCACTGCACTAGCATTGTGAGCTTGCACAAGGAGGACTAGCTGCAGTACTGAAGTGGCTGCACTTGCATTTCGTGTGCACCCGGGCAGTGCAATGGTGCAGGGTGGGATGGGGGGGGGGAACATGGTACTTAGCCTTGCTCAGCACAAGTGCCATTGCCATAGCAGGCAAGCCGCATTTCCTGGCGCGGTGAGTGCTTTGCACCTTTGGAAACCAAGCCAGGTGTGAACACTTGTGCACTTGTGGATGTGGGGTGGGTGACAGACGTGCCCGGAGATTGCACGACTGGGGAAGTCGGCTTAACACACACCCTTTGCAAAGGATAACATGGAGGGCTGGGCAGAGGGATTTTTGTGGCAGTGACTGCCTGTGCAGTGAAAACAACGGATGGCTCTGCCTTGATTAAATGGTTCTTCCTTTCAGATGAAGCTCATCTGCATATCAGATTGACCCTCCTGGCCCTCGTCCCCTTTAGCACTGAAAGGGGGCTCTGAAGAGGCCAGTATGGCAGGCTGGGAGAATCTTGAGCTCAGACTGTTCTACGGAGAGAGCTCTTAGCCCTCCCTCTGCAGAGCCAAAGCCTATCAATTGTGAGGTGCTGTCAAGAAGTCCTCTTGCTTTGCTTCGGCCCTCATTTCTGTATTCTGTGTCAGTTTCCATTGCCTCAGCGCTGCATGCACAATTGTTAGTTTGTATTAATATTCAGTTCTCATCAGGACAAATGCTGCTCTTTCTTTCTTTCTTTCTTTCTTTCTTTCTTTCTTTCTTTCTTTCT
>ML677052.1:2059962-2242020 GCA_007922155.1 Mesoclemmys tuberculata | reverse complement strand
TCTTTCTTTCTTTCTTTCTTTCTTTCTTTCTTTCTTTCTTTCTTTCTTTCTTTCTTTCTTTCTTTCTATTTCGCTGCATGCAAATCTGAAACAGGTTGTCTCCTAATTAAGATTGAATGTGGTTCCAGAATGACACGGTAGCAATGAGATTATAAATGTTTTTCGCGTGACCTGCTGAAAGCTGCGAGCCGACTCAGAGGTGGAATCTGAGATGCAGCAGGTTTGCCTGCAAGATGTTTCTGAAACATAACCGTGGCTCATTTCTTTCTCCTGCTCATCCTTCAGCAAATGAGAAACGTTGCTGCCTGCCATGCTGTGAAGCCATGGAGAGGCAAACACAAACCTGCAAGGAGAAGTTTTGAATGTGTGACCCTCAAAGATCTTGGGGGAGTCTTTAGTAAGATGGAGATGTGAAATCCTGTATCTTGGCCACAGTCTAGTATGAGAAACAATGTTGGCTTCCCTCGGCCATATATTACACATAGGCAGCACTTTCTGTCAGAAGATCTCAAAGCACCATACACTTCAGATAGTGTTCCTGGCATGTAACTGGAGCCCAACTGTAACTGGCCCAAGAAGTCTATAGCACATCAAGGATCTCCTGAGATCTCCTGTGATCTCCTGTGCCACAGCTCCGCTGCTTGTTCTCCTCCCCGAGAAGGAAGTCTGTTGGGCAACAAGCTGTATTTCAATGCAGTGGGCCAGCTCCTGGTGTATATTGGATCAACACCATCGATTTCCATTATTCTTATTAATTATCTGAATTTCCATAGCACCTCCTCACCAACCTTCCATTGCGGTAGGCACTGTTGTGATCCAGGAACCTCTGACAGCCAGGGGGCATGGGTCACAGCGATCTCCTGCATCTGGCATTCACATTCTCGCTCACCGAGCGAGTGTCACGCGAGGTCTCTAATCAAAGCTTGGTCACAGATACCACTGTGTAAACGTATGGATGGTGTTTAAGGGGGTAAGTATGTACACTGACAATTATGTTCTTAAGGTCTGTGTCTAGGGACTGGGCACTAAGAAAGGTGAAAAACAGGTTTTCTTTCGGGCAAGCAATATTTATCTATCTGTGTGTTTACACCTGAGGGGGAGAATGATGTGTCCTCCGTAAGAGCAGCTGCAGCAGCGGGGATGCTGGGAACACCTTCCAAATGTGCTGCGGTCGGTCGTACTGATGTTATCGGTACCGGTCTTGGGGCAGCCCCCGGTACAGGAAGAGGCTCCTTCACCACTGCAAATAAACAGCTAGCATTGGTACTAGGGTAGACAGTAGCAGAGACACTGGTAACGTCGGTGCTGAAAGGTTGGTCCCTGGCAATTTATGTGGTACCACAGAAGCCTGTCCCAAGACACAGTGACTGGCACCTGACTGGGTGCCAGAGGGGCTGGGCCTTGTGCTATCCTTAACCTCTGAGTCTCAAGAGGTTTTGTGGCTCTTAGAGAAAGGAGCTGGGGAGGGAGACCTTCTCCTTGGGAACTCAGTGCTCTTCCCTCATCACCCAAGATTTTATCAGTTAAGGAGGGCACATCTTTGGAGGCAAGAGCGTCATCCCACAGGGAGAGGAGCCAATAGGAAACTCTTTTAGATGAGATGCACTCAGCAGTGGTTGTAATGATTCTCACTCTGTATCATGGTATCACCCTGCTAAACGGCAAGATCTGATGGCCATCGTCCTATATGACGCCTCTCGGACAAAGGCTAACTGTTGGAATGATTGTTTTGTGGCTGATATTTACGTGGAAAGGATCTGTTGGCTTGTTAAAGCTTCCCAAATAACCCAATAGTTCAAAAGCAAGCAAGCAAAGAAACAAAAAGATGGCGATGACCAAGTTCCTGTCCTGGGCACCCAGAGTCTGAGGAGGCATGCATTGATCCCTCCACAAGCCTTTTAAAATACCCCCCCTAGCTTTCTGGGATCTCTCAGATAAAGCGTTACAGATGGCACAGACCTCTGAGTCTGGTCCAGGGAGAAACGCAGCGACAAAACAAAGGAGCGAGTTTCCTTGTAAAAGGAAGCAAGGAACCACCATAAAAATAACCCACACTAATCACTAACCATCTGTGAAGTACCTCATTTTATGGAATGAAGAACCGGCTGCTCAGCCAGCGAAGAACCTTGGGCACTGCAAGTTCTGACTCACAGCAACAGGCACGGAGAAGGAACTGAAGGACGGTTGGGGTCGCCCGGCTCTTTATACCCTCAGCTGGAGACACAAAGACACTCAGGGCATGGGGGCAGCCACAGTGGATGCTGCTGGCCAGAAGAATCTGGACTCAGCTGCTTGGGATGCATTCAAACTAACGGTGGGATTTATACAGACAAACACGCAGAGAACCACCCATTTCATTCTTCATTCTAGCTTTTGGGCGTCTGGACGCTCTGGGGGTGTCTGTCTCTCCCGTATTTCCAGCTGGCATGCTGAGTACTGCAACAGCCTGGCAGCCCCTGCCAGCCTGTGCCCATTGTACCGCTGGGGAGGAACATCATTTCCTTTCACTGTGATTCCATTTCCCTGGGATTTTACTGCAGACTGTATGCTGCCGGGGCTCTGGCGCTCCAACCCTACTGCCTGCATCCTAGAGGGAAGCAATGCTTGGATCACAGAGAGTTGCAGCTTATCAGCACTCAGGGCATGTCCTTGGTGGAGAAATAAACATGGCCCCGAAGAGATGAGCAGTGACAGCTGCAGGAAAGAACAGGTGTCACTTTGGTCACACACGTTCTAACTTCCAACTGGATTAGGGCTGACGGGGCCTCAGTTTAGTGCCACAAAGGTTTCGTCACCTGTCTTGGGGTGAGGAAGGTCATTGCTATGAACTGGAAGGGACAGCTTAACTGCTTCTGCAGCAGGACTGCTATATTGTCTCTCTTTTCTGGCACATATTCAAGACCGGCAGGCGAAACTTAGTCTTTTGTCCTTCCGAGGCAGTGGAACTGAATGCCGTGCAGCTCACCCTGCGGGGGAGTATTTTGTGTGTGATTTCAAAAATCCAGCCTCCCCTCTGCAGAGGCTAATGGTCCTGTGGCACATTTTGTGAAATCAGGGGGGTTGTTCCACTGTGCTTGGTGGAAATCTCCCCTCTCATCTCTCTGCCAGTTGGCCAGCGTAGCGTTGCTAGCACTTCGCCCCGGAGGAGGCCAGGACAAGTGTTTCTTATGTGTGTGTAAAGCCCTTTAAGATGAAAGTTGGTCTGTAAGTGGAAGCTTTATTCTTACTATACAATGGACTGTCTCATTTTAATGTCTTTCAGAGCTACATTTGTAGCAGACTGGGTGGAAGTGAGTCCTTCTTGACCAGGGTTATGCTGTGTGTCTTCCTTTTTGAGAAGTGGTAGAGGGAGGGAATCCATATGCTATTCCTGGCTTTGCGGCTGCATGTCCTTGGGCAAGTCGCTGCCCCTCAGGTGTGCCTCAGTTTCCCCATCTGTAAAGCATGGTTGATAATCTTTACTTCCCCCTCAGGGGAGCTGTGAGGCTAAATCCAAGTTTGTAAAGTGCTGCAGTCCACAGTGCCCAGGTGCAAGGTTGTTCATCAAGAGGAATCGCTACGTGTCAGAGAAGAAGGGCAACCTTGTGGTTAATGCACCTGGCTTCAAATCCTGGCTCTGCCACAGGCCCTCTGCCATCCAGTCTCTCCGTGCCTCAGCTCCCCTGTGGATGACAGTCCTTTTCTCCCACTCTGCCTGGCCTATTTAGATGGTAACATGTCAGGGCAGGCATTGTCTGTCACTGTGTGTACGTACAGGACCTTGCATCTGGGGTCTCTAGACGCTCCTCTCATACCAACAATGATGAAGCATGGCTAGATAAGGGGGAAGAGGGCCTGACATTAGAAAGAATGTCATGTCGTTAGAAGGAAGAGCGTTATCCCTGGGAAGAGGCCCATCTTTTCTCCGTGCCCACTTGGCTCTTTGCATTTTGGAAGGTTTATGACCCCACTCAGCCGGGAGGGGGACTTTGTCCATCAGCTCCTCCACTGATACCTTTGCAGTGGTATTCAGCAGTGACTGGCTGACAGCTGAACTCAGAGCTCTGCCCTTTGGAGACCGCTAGTCGAAAAGATTGCGCACAGCCAAGGTACAAGCTGGAGCTGTCACTTCAGGTGGCTGGAGCTGCCTGTTTTCAAAAAGGTCATTAGCCTTCGCTCTCCTTTTGGCTTCCTTTGTGGGCCTTTCTCCCTTCTGACATTTGAGCCGCCCTTCCCCTCCCTGCCATCCCACATGCCTTACCTGGCTAGTCCAGATGTAGCCCAGGTAACCTGCTGAAAGTTGCACCCTGCTTCTGACTCCTCTGGGGAGAGGCTTGGGGCAGGGGCCAAGGCCAGGAAAAGGAAATCAATAGTCTGGCAGCCTCATGCTTCTTCCTAGGGGGAAGGTTGTCAAATTGTGGCCATCAAGACTCTTCCTCATGATCCAGAGAAAAAAATGTTCCAAGATCCAATCAGCAGGGGGATAAGCTCTATTCTATTCTATTCCTGTGGGTCACTGGCAGCTCCTTGTGCCCACGTTCCAGTTGCCAGGTCCATAACTCAGCTTTACTGATCACCTCTGTGCTGCCTGGGCATCGACACAGTCATGACTATATTCCTGAAGCCCTGTCCCAGCATGCACTCAGCGTAAAACCGGGGATGGATTCTTTGGTTGTTCCCCTGCCTTGGTCAGTAACCACTTCCTCACCAGACATGTCTGTCTGCCAAGGTGTGCATAACCCGGTTGGGGGGGTGCCCCCAGGATGTTACCGGGCCTGCCGAGTGAAACGGTCTGAGAACCGCTGCACTAGAAGCAACATTAAAGAAGGGGTCAGCAGGAGAGGAAGTGCTAGATGTCGCTTTAAAATCTGACGTCCACTGGGTCAGGTGCTTGCCGGTCAGGAGCCGGATACCATGTGGATTTTACTTTACTCCTTCCCAGCCGTTCTGACTCACTTTAAACTAGTGATACCATGAGATAAAATACACCCCTCCCCAGTTTGAAGGACACTCCCTTGATTTATACTTCAAGGGCCAGGGCATACTCTGCTGGGGAATGGGCTTTTCTATCTTAGTCTGACAGAGCCGGAGATGGGTGACCGTCAAAGCACGCTCTCAAACTCATCTGGTTGTTCACACTTTGTCCAAGGAGGGTCCATCGCTGGTCCCTGTCACTAAGTGCCCTCAAAGAGCCCTGGGCTCAGCCTCACAGCCCCACTCCGTGGTAGGAGAGATGGTGAAGTGACTTGTCCAAGGACACAGTGGGAGTCTGTAGCAGAACAGAGGCTGGAACCCAGATCTCACAAGTTACAGCCAAGTGGCTGAATCAGAAAGAATGTCAGTTGGTTTCCCCTCTTGTCATTAGCTGGCATTCATCCTGTCCAGGTACGTCAGATCATTTAGGTCGTTCTTTATTTGGCCCCCATCACAATGACACTCAGGCACCCTTCCAGGCTGAGCCTTTCAATATCTCAGCAGAACTCACAACAGGCATCCTGTTTTCAAATCAAAATGAATTATGCCATTAAAGCAGGTTGTGCCTCTCCACCCCTCACTCACTTTAGGACATTCTAAGGTATGATTTAAATTACATTTGCAGGTGTTCTCTTGAAAGATCGCCAGGCAGGGCCAGGTTTGCACTGCTGCCACTGGATTTGGTTGCAGTCATTCCTGCCCAGAGATCACATTAAATGCTACAACACGGCACAGACAACATTACTCATCGACTGATAGAACATTAGCATTGCGGAAGGGAGCAAGGGCTACAAATATAATCTCAAAATCACTGTACCGTGCTGGAGTCTGCAAGTACTTGTATGTCTGCAACGGGGAATGTTACATCCTGGGTTGAGCTCTTTTCTTACCCTTCTGAGCGCACAGGAAGCCCAGCTCAAACTCCCCCGGCATACAGAACAGCCTGACAGGGCATTTGATGAACATGGAAAAGTTGATGAGTCAACTGAGAGTGTTTGCACGGAGCCAAGACCAATATGATTTGAAATGCGCAAAGTGGTTTAATTGCAAATCAGGACTGTGGAGAGGTTATTCATCCCAAGCCCCAGACAGCTTGGAAATTGACCCTGTGCTGCTTTCCTAGCCCTGGTGCCTTTCAATAAGCGTGATTTAAAAGTAAATTGCCCATTTGAATACTGTAGAAACCACTTAATTGGGATAAGCTGGGTGAGGCCTATTGTTCCAGTGGCAAGGAGATGCAATTTTAGCTTTGAATTCTGAAAAGACCTAGAAGGAAATAAATGAATTAAAACAATTCCTCCCTGATTTCCAACTTCATTTCTTTCTCTGGCAGTTGCTGTACTGAAAGGCCGGAGCTAAGAAAGGTTTATCTACTGGTCCACACATAGCATTCAAAGGTAGGGTTCAAAATCCTGGGTTCCCATCCCTGCTCTGGCACTGAGTGCAGCGTCTACCTGACACCTACTCTAGTTAAACTCCAGGGTCCTGGCATATCTTGTGGCTCAGCAAGCATCTTCCCACCCCTCAAGCTGAATGCACCTTAGTCATGTCTGCAGTCACAGCAAGTGTTCTAATGTGCCTCATTCCAGACTGCAGTGTGCCCTGCTATTCCACACCCTCCCCACTGCATTTATGGCCATGATTTCATTATTTGTATTATGGTAGCACATCGATCCCCCAGCTGAGATTAGGGCCCCATGGTGCTAGGGGCTGTGCATAGGCTTAGTGAGACACAGTCACGGCCCCAAAGAGCTTGCAATCTGAACAGACAAGACAGACCAAGGGCGGGAGGAAAGGACGGAGTACGAACCGCATTTTACAGATGAGGTGCTGAGATTTCGAGAGATGAACGGCCCCGCCTGAGCAAAGCACTTAAGCATGGATTTAACTATATGTATGTGAGTGATCCCATCCCTGTTCAGCAAAGTACTTCTTTTGTGCAAAGTGTATATCCTTCAAATGAGGAGTGCCAGAAACACACGACCCTCATGAGAGGCAGCATAACCTAACGGGTAAGGCACTGGACTTGGGTGCTATCCTTAGCTCCCCCACTGACCTTAGGCAAATCCCTTCCCTCTGTGCTCCTTCCCATCTGTTGTCTCCTCAGTCTATTTGGATTGTAAGCACCTTGGGGCTCTTACTATGTGTCTGTACAGCGCCTCATGCAATGGGGCCCCCGTCTTTTGGGTGCCTCTATAATGCAAATAATAAGGTTCTTGCAAAAGGATGACGCAGCCGTGGGTTCATTCCAAAAACATTTTTATTAGGTGCTTGAAATAGAATCTGGCACACAATGTTCTCAACTGGATTTGTCAAGAAGCTAAGTTGCATATGAAATCCACAATGCTGATTACACTGAGAAAGAGAGGGAGAAAGGCCACAAGGAGCAATTAGGATTGCTTCACTGTGATTCCTAAAAGCAAATGTATGTAAAAAAGGAATGTGGGGCTAAGGACTGTGGTTTATGGGAAAGAAAGCACAATGCAGGTGCTAAACCTGCTTGGGGCAGGATGAGGAAGAAACATTTTCAAACAAGCTTTGCAAATGAAGACTCAGGGTGGAATAGTAAATCATCATGCTTTGCTCTTTGATAGTGCCCTTCAAATAGATCTCTCTTCTTTACACCCATCTGTATTCCCTTAAGTGAGACCCACTGGAATGCAGAGGCTATCCCTCATTAGGGTCACAGATCTGCAGATTTCAAGGCCAAAAGGGATCAATCATTCTGTTATCTCTGATCTGACCTTCTGCATAACACAGGCCGGAGAACCTCATCCAGTAATTCATGCATAAAGCCCAATAACTTGTAGTTGAACCAGAGCATCAGTTTTAGAAAAGGAGATGTAGAGATTGCAAGCGATGGGGAATCCACTGTCCCCTTGGGAAGCTGTTGCATTAGTTAGTTATTCTGTCTGTCAAAAAGTTGCACTTTGTTTCCAGTTTGAATTTCTCTGGCTTCATCTTCCAGTCACTGGTTCTTGTTATGCCTTTGTCTGCCAGATTAAAAGGCTCTCGTGTATAGAGTCATCCTAGGTCAGACACTCATCTAAAAATCTCCCCCTTCTTGAAGCATCTTCAACCATTATGCTTTGCTGCAATTCTCATTCTTCCAAACACATGAGGAGCAGACTGTAATGGTAAAACCTGACTGAGCAATTTTCTGTTCATTCAGTGTTTCAATGGGTGGATGCTTTCCCTCCGGGAGGGGATGACCTTGAAATGAATTTAAGATGATCTTAAGAATTTGCTGTGCCTAAACTCTTTTCTACATTAAGTAACAGGCCATGGCTAACTGTGTCAGAATGGGAAATGCCTTCAGGAAAAGGGTGTCGCTTCACCTCCATGGGAAATATAGTTCAATCAGCTCTATTCTCAACTTCAGATGCTTCTGAATAGGGACATGCTGGGGAGAGCCGGGATAATTGGTAATGTACTATTGGACCGCTCACAGGAAGATAAAGGATCTATTACTGCTTATCCCTAGGGGAGAACTTCCCGATTAAGTGGGTAGAGTTGACTGCTTTGGGACCCAGTTTTAGGGAGAGGGACAGAGATGAGCTGGCCTAGTGGTCAGAGTAGGTGTTCAGGTCGGGGAATGGAGTCCAGGGTCAGCACTAGAGTCAACAGCCAATTTCCAGAGCCAGTGGTCCAGCCAGAGCCAGAGTCAGAGCCAGAAATTGAAGCTGAGGGGTGTAGCTGGGGTCAGCTACCAAATGCCAGAGCCAAGGGTCAAGCCAGAGTCAGAGCCAGGACGCGTACCTGTTGATTGGGGGTGAGGCGCAATGGCAGGGACTGGAAGAGAGGCAAGGATCAGGCATGGAGCAGGAGCATGATGGGAAACAGGAGCAATGGCACCATGAGGCAGGAGTGGATTAGGAATCAGGACCAGGTTTGGGGCCAGGGAATTATCCAGTGTCTCAGAAAAAATTCTGTCTCTCCTTCTGGCTTAAATAGCATGGCTGGACCAGTCAGTGGAGTTGGGCAACCTTCCAGTCAGGACTCCTATTGGCGGTGCCTTGGCTCAGACTATAGTCCAACTAGCTCCTCGGCCCTCCAGGTTTCCGCAGCCATTGGTGGGAGGAAGCCAGAATGCAACAGCTGTGTGAGAACTCTCAGGCCTGGGTTAGAGAGCTAGGACATCTCCCAGGGCTCCAATCCCAGGTCTGCAGCCTGCAGTGTTTCCAAGTTGGGACCGCCACTCCAGGGTAGTGGGAAATTTCTGCTAAAGTGAACCCCAGAGATCAAACTTTCATTTGCTTCCCAACACATGAGTAAGCTCAGATCCCAGCTGTGGGGAACTCTGGGCATTTAGCATGGAACCCTAACTACCAGCAGCCATCAACTTGGGGTATGTTGATGTCCCACTATAGATGGGAACTTGGCAGCTTGGGCCCATCCCTATTGACGACTCGTGTGTGACATAAAACTTAGATTGGAATTAAATGTGGCCCTTTGCACGGGGGGAATTAATTCCAACAGTTAAATAATAACGTACTCCATGAGTAGCCATATGGAATCAGTGGCTATTCCTGCACTCAGTGTAAAGTGGCAGAATGTGTCACATAGCATATCCTGTATTGTGTATCCCTTGAAGCGTCTATTGGTTTTTAAATCAGTTTAGTTCAAAACCCTTTATAGATACTTTGATTTTGGTTCAGAAGTGGTTTATTTCAGTTTAGTTTAAACCTGCTCCTAACTGATTTAAGCTAAGTCAATGTGAGACAGGCTTATATTAATTTAAGTGTCCACACAGCCTTTTTCACTGGTTTAACTAAATTGATTTTAAATCACACTTTTTGTTAAACCAGGGTGACTTTACACGTAGTCAAAGGAGGCAGATTTTCCAAATAGTTCATTTCCCATTTAGACACCTGAATATAGGCCGGGGGTAACATTTTCAAAAGGGACATAAGCACTTAAGGAGCCTAAATCTCACTGAAAGTTAGCGCGACTTGGGCCCCTAAGTGCACAGGTCACTTAGACACTGTAGAAAATGTTTGCAGCTTTTCAAGAGAGCTCAGCATCCAACATGCTGGGGTCTCCAGCAAACCTAGCCACTCAGTTAGGGGCCTAAATGAATACTGAGCTCTTTGAAAATCTGGTGTAAGCTTCCTATGGGAGGAAATGCAACTTGAATGTAATGATGAAAGAGTCTTTAGCAAACGTCGAATCTATGAAACTGACCAAGACTAACTTTTTTACCATAGAACAGACCTTTTCTGCGTGCCGCTAAAATATCTTTCATTAGAGACGCAAAGCTTACATTCCCTTCCACGCGCACTGGGGGGTCTCCTCACACGTCAGAAATAAAGGACCATGAAATGAGATCCCAAAGACAGTTGCACTCTAGGACTGCAACCCACTGCATTCTGAGTTCCCTACATGAATTGTAGGTTTTGGGACCCTAATTTTGGATCCTTGTCACACATTGTTTCTTGCCTTTAGGCCCTGGCGTGCTGTGGACTAGGCCTCTCCAGTTAGTGCACATAAAAGCCTCGATTTAGCAATGTGTTTAAGCAGAGGCTTAACTTTAAGCAGATGCTTAAATCTCATTAAATCAGTGTTACTGAATTTTTTTAATGAAGGGGGATGGTTTCATAGAATCATAGAGATGGCTGGCTGGAAGGGACCTCGAGAGGTTATTTAGTTTAGAACTAAATAAGCCTAGACCATCCCTGACAGATGTCTGTCTAACCTGGTCTTTAAAACCTCCAACAACAGGGATTCCACAGCCTCCATAGGTAATCTGTTCCAGTGCTTAACTATCCTTAGAGTTAGAAAGCTTTTTCCTAATAGCTAACCTAACTCTCCCATGCTGCACACTAAGCCCATTACTTCTTGCCTTACTTTTGGTGGACATAAGAACAATTGATCACTGGCTTCTTTATAGCAGCCCTTAACATAGTTGAAGACTCTCATCAGGTTCCTCTTCAGTTTTCTTTTCTCAACACTAACCAGGCCCATGTTTTAACCTTTCCTCATAGGTCGGATTTTCAAACTTTTGATCATTTTTGTCACTCTCCTCTGGACTCCCCCAGTTTGTCCACATCCTTCTTAAAGTGGGGTGCCCCAAACTCAACACAGTACTCCAGCTGAGGTCTTACTAGGGCTGCGTCGAGTGGACCAATTACCTCCCGTGTCTCATATACGACACTCCTGTTAATACATCCAAGAATGATATTAGCCTTTTGAGCAACTGCACCCCACCTCTGACTCGCAGTTTGCTGGAGTATGTGTTTTGCTGAGTTGGAAGCCAAATGAGGAGTCTGTTGCCTCTATGAATGACCTGTAATAGTCTTGATTTTAAGATGCTGCTGGGGAGAAAAAGCTGATTGGAGGCAGAGGCATATACAAGGGGAGGCAAGCAGGGGCACGGCCCCCCCAACAGTCCTCAGGGGCACAGAACTTCTCTGGCTCCAGGGCATAAGGGCAGGGGGCGGGAAAGCAATCTCCTTCTGGTGCAGGGGTGGGGGGTGGAAGAGAAGCACGAGCTGCTTCCAAGGGTATAGGTGGCACAGAACATGCCCCTCCAAAAGGGGTCAAAATTAAATTCCTGCGCCCACACTTGGGCAGAGGGGCATATATGCCCAAAGTGTCCTACAATACGTCTCCCAGTAACTTCAGGGTGACCAGGGCAAAACTGATCGAGGGCAGATCCACGCTATTTATATTCACAGTGTCAGAGGCAAGCGACAAGTACAAGTGACTATTAGGGCTGTGTGCATTTCTTTTCAGTTGCATTTCTTTCCTGTCTATTTTTGTGTGGTTTTAGACGCTAAGATCAGAAGGGACCAATATGATCATCTAGTCTGACTTCCTGCCCACCCACTCCTGTAATAGATCTCTGACCTACGACTGAGTTATTAAAGTCCGCAAATCATGGTTTAAAGAATTTAAGGTTCAGAGAATCCACCAGCCAGTGAGCTATGCCCCATGCTACAGAGGAAGGTGAAAAACAGTTTTGGGGCTCTTTGGGAAGTTGCTAGCATTCTCCTTACATATGAAAGGGAAGGTCTCTCCCTGCAGAGCTTGGCTTCAAATCCAGATCTGAAGTTTGCAAGCAGGGGAGGGAGGAAGGTGGTAGCAGAGCTAATGGTCCCATCTGATTGTTGTATAGGGACTGGGCCCAAGATAAAAAGCTGAGGTCTGAACTTGATCCATGGGGTTTTGAACTGGTATTCCTGGCCAGGCAAGTGTTAGCTCAGGAGCCAATGGGCTTTTAAAAAGGAGATGAGGAATACCAGGTGAGCTTGTCACTGAAAAGCCATTTTTCTTGCTCTCCAAGAGGCAATACCCTGGGGTGACTTATGCCTAGCAGTCAAAAAATTACCCTTCATACATCGGCACAACCGTTTAATTTGCATGATCCAGCCTCCGCTGGAATTAGACACCATAAATCCCAATCACGAGGCCCTATAAAACTTAGCAGCTGTTGTAATTCACAGAGCAAGGTTCATTCACTGACTTATCCTTCCTGATTAGTAGTGTTATCACAGGGCCACCTTCCAGGCAAGTTTACCGGGCTGAGCTCAGTGCTTTTCTAGTATGGTAGCCTAGGGCTGGAACTAGTGTGGATTGCAGGTCAGGACCGAAGAGCAACAGATGACACATGTGGGGGAACAACGACAAGCATAGAAGAGGGGGCCGGAGGTCAGAACTGAGGTGCATTGACACAGCTGGGGTGCGGGCAGAAATGAAATAGCAGGAAGGTGCCAAGACAGGACTAAAGGGAACCCCCCGGGTTTGCATAACCTGCCCCCATGACGGGTGATGATGGTTGATTCCTTTAATTAGGGCTAAAATCCTGCTCCTCCTAAAAATATTTGGAATGGTGGAGCTGGTGCCATGCTGCGCAAATGCTGCGGAGATTATAGTGTTTTACCCAAATCCCATTGCGTTTTTATTGTTTTTCATTCCAATCACAGAGAGCTTGGTATTGAAATAGATGCTTCTCCTTTGTAATCAGGCTGCCCCTTTTTGCATCATTCAGAATGACCAGGACTGTTGGCTTTGGAAGGAGGAGGAGAGAATGACAGAGGGCTATCAAAAATGAACATGAAGAGCAAGGCAGGCCGGTGCCCTTGGTTATCCCATCAGCCAATACACGGATAATAAGCCATTCTGTCGTTAAAAAAGCAACACATTCAAAGCAAGTGAAAAGGAAATACATTTGGAAACAAGGTAAAAAGAGGCAGTGGGAGTAGCAGCCGTCTGTGTGTGTTGCTTTGTGGGATATTACTGAAGCAAACAACTGAAGTTGCAAAAAAAGAGACTAGACACTTAAGGTGAAACTTACCCTTCTGCACAGGAATTAGAAGGAGGCACGTAAGCCCCTCAAAACAGGGCTTAAGAGGTGCAAAGGTTTCATGCTAACCTCTGGCACAGGGGTGAATTTCACTGTGGGATGATTATCTTCTACAGTTCTATTAGTTAAGATAAAAATTAGACAGGGGTATCAATCCTCATGCGTCAGAGAACGTTTTGCCAGCTAAGGGTCAGGAAGTAATCCCAACTCCTTCCCAATCATACAGTACTTCACAATGAAATGAATATAGAAGGTTTTATATCTTCCTCTTTAGCATCTAGTCTTGGCCTTTGTCAGAGCAAAGATCCCACAGCAGATGGACAATTGGCCCATTTAAGTTCAATAGGAGGCAGGATACAGGACTAGGTCAGCTGTTATCAATTTGTTCCGGTCTACGTGTCTAGCTGAATCATCCTATAGTAATATTGGTTGGCTTGGTCTGCATTGGCTGATTCAATCCTATTAGAAAGTGGTTCAACCACAGCTGAGTTTAAGCCATATTTAAGCACTGTTGTTGAATTTGGTTGTACAGTCAGGGTCCATGGTACTATTTAACTAGCACGATAGTCAGAAAAAAATCACTGGTTATGGAAGCCATGATAATCATACCATCATAACAATAATAGAGTATTCCACATAGTGGTCTTTAGATGAGGCTCTCGAAGCAATTTAGGAGGGTTATAGAGTCATAGAATATTAGGGTTGGAAGGGACCTCAGGAGGTCATCTAGTCCAACCCCCTGCTCAAAGCAGGACCAACCCCAACTAAATCATATGAGCCCGGGCTTTGTCAAGCTGCACCTTAAAAACCTCTAAGGATGGAGATTCCACCACCTCCCTAAGTAACCCATTCCAGTGCTTCAACACCCTCCTAGTGAAAAAGATTTTCCTAATATCCAACCTAGACCTCCCCCACTGCAACTTGAGACCATTGCTCCTAGTTCTGTCATCTGCCACCACTGAGAACAGCCTAGCTCCATTCTCCCTGTTAGTTAGTTTCATTGTTCCCACTTGAGAGAGGCTGAAATTAAAGCACAGAAAAGCAGAAGTCAGCATTTTCTGAAGTGCCCATTCAACACCTGGGACCAGATTTTCAAAAGAAATCAGCTCCCATTTAGGCACCAACTTTCTGTAAGTAGCCAACTTTTCGAAATAGCCCAGTGTATGGGTTGCCCAATGGCCGCTGAGCTCATTTGAAAATTTTAACCCTTGACTTGATTTTCATAGGCGCTGGCAGCTTGGCATTTCTGCAGATCAGCTCGGTTTGGGGCTGCCAATCAACCGAGGCACACCAAATCAGCAACCGCTTTTGACAATGTAGGGCTAAGCGACTTGCTCAAAGTCAGGGAGTGAGTTAGTGGTGGCGAAGATCAGAACTCTGGCTGCCCAACTCCCAGAGCCCTGCTCTGTTTAAACACAGCTGTAGCAAGCCTACAGTGGATTTTGCACAGTTGCGATCTGAGATCAGACAGGAAGGGGAAAAAGAAACATTCACAGGGGCCAGAACAATTCAGTGTCAGTGCTGGCAATAACCGTGGTGTGTTTTTGTATTAATTCATATTCTGGAGCTCTTTAAGTACCACTGTGATTCCCAAAGTCATCTGAAGGCAACTGAGAAAATAAAAGAAGAAATAAACAAATACAATCTTCCATTTGCAGGAATTAGTTTTAGGTTAAAATAAACAAACCAAGCAGCTGTTGGAACCTCACCTCCGGTCCCAGTGTAACATTAGCAGTAATGATAGTAATGATCACAGATGTCCTTTCCCTACACCTACAAAATTATAGCCTTTAAAAGGGCTGTGTTTGTTTTGCTTGAGGGTTAGCTACATTTCTGCCACGCACAGGAACAAAAACGATTTCAAATGGCGGAGGACAATGGAAGGGAAAATATCACCGTATGACTGGTTCATAAGTGAGCTTTTTATATAACTAGGAGGAATGGAATTAAATCAAGGACACGTCTACTCTTGGGAAACGTATAGGCTCATATTCCCACTGATTCAGCTAAACCAGTGGGAATCTTTTTGTAAATTTCCCTAGGGTAAAAAAAGGCAGAAGAGAAAGGATATTTAGGTCCCAATCCTCTAAACACTTAACTTTACATACGTGAGTAGTTCCATTGAAGGCATTCCAGAATCTCCAGAGTGGCTTCAGTTCAGCAAAGTACTTAAGCACATACTTAACTCTAAGCCTTTGCTTAAGTCCCATTGAAGACAATAGGAAATCTTGAATGGATACTAAGCACGTGATTAAGAGCTTTGCTGATTAGCGATGGTTGGCTGACTTGTGGCTGGTAACAACCATCCTATGGAATAATGGATCAGTGACGGCGACAGAAGCTCCATTGTGTGGGAGTTAGACCGGCTAAATTATAGTAAATACCCACTAGGGGATTATTGTGCATAAATCCTTAGATTTAATGGTGGTGTCAAAGCCCTCAGCCTAGTCTATACTAGGAAAGGTTTGCTCGCGTAGTTATTCCAGTACCACTACACTAGCAAAACCCTCCTAGTGTAGACCTATCTTATACCAGGCAAAGAATGCCTTTGCCAGAAGAACTTATCCAGATCCCCCAAACAAAATTAGCTATGCAGGCAAAACCACTTTTTGTCTTTAGCGAAACTGTGTCTACACTAGGGCTTCTGCCAGTATAGAAACGTCGTAAAATAATCGCACCCCTGACTGACATTGCCATTCTAGCAACAGCGTTAAGTGTGCGCAAGTGTAATGCTGGCACAGCGTGATTTGCGCTGGTGTCAATCGTGCGTGGTGGTGAACATCCCAGTGTTAACAAGGCCTTTCAATTTCCATGTGAGACCTCCAGCTACCAGTTTCATCCAGTCTGGATGAGCTGGCAGGCTCTTTCCAGGGCGTTGGAAATTAACCTGGTCTCTACTTTTTCAGTATTTTTATTTCAGCCAGGAAGAGGCAACCTCCAGCTGTGTCAGCTCAGGAAGAAGGGGCCTGCTTTGCGTAGGAGGAGTTATTCTGGCACTGAACTGACGGCGCCTGCCCACTGCTCCCAGCTGGGATGGGAACGCAGTAATTGTTATATTTGTGTGCCGGATGGGGACAATCTGTTATTTTGATGTTTGAAGCAAGAACCACGTTGCCAGTCTCAGCTGGGAAAGAGGATCCAGGAAACAAAACTCCTAACTTTAAAGCAGAAATAGAACCGTAAAGGTGTACTGGGATGTGGGGTTGGAGCCCATCTCTGCATTGAAGAGTAGAGGTCTGAGAATGGGCAAGTCACGGTGGACTGGGCCATGGAACCTCCCACTTGAAGTTTTCTGTACCAGCTGTGTCACTCCCCCAGCTTCTTCAGTGTTTCCTCCATGTTAAAGAGTCCTTCTAGTTTTAAGTATTAAGGACATTGCGTGAATTGGGGGGCTGTTTTGATACGGGGAGAATGTGCCACTTTCTTCTGCGTTCTCTCAAGCTATCCCCGAGAGAGCAGTATGTCCATTTTTTAAAACGGGAGTCATTTTCCAGCTTCTGCTTATCCAGTGAATAGTACAACCACCATGAAGAGTGCAAGCTTTCCCAGTCTTCTCCACCAATGCACTTCACCCCTAGCCTGGAGGAGCCTCCGCTGGACATGAGAGGAGAGTTCAATCATGGTGGCCCATCCAATCCTTGGACTTTGTCCGAAGGTGGCCGTTAATGCCAATTACGAGGTGATGGGTTTTGCATCAAGAGATGGCGATAGTGGCCTTGAGGTCTCCATTTGGGTGGTTTCTTTCCTGGGAATGAGCAGGGAGAGAACAGAACATCAGGATATTCTAAAGCAGGGACGGCTTTAAACAGGCGCCTTAAGGAATCCAACCGCCTCCCTGTAACTGCAGGGCAAGGACAGCCTAGTAGGAAGGGCTGCTGGTTGGAGTGGATGGAGAGCTCGCAGGACCAAGCAGTGTCTGTTCTTTAAGCAGGGCACGGTGCCATCATTGATTTGTGCATCTTAACATTCATGAAGATTTCTATGCAAATTAGACAGGGCCCACTTAGCAATGTTTGTGCTTCCCCAGAAATCGACCATTACCAGTGGTGCTTGTGGTGTGGAGGGTGTGTGTGTGCGTGTGAGAGACAGAGAGAGACACAACAAGACTCACACTCACAGTGGCTTCTTTTCTTCACTCTCCTTGCTGTTCACCTCCACAGGGCTGGCCAATCGCTGAGGCTGGGGCTCCACAGCCCATGCCATTTACATTTTTCATGAGTCTCTCACACATCCTGCACAGAAGGTAGCCGTCTGCCATTATCTCCCAGGCTGGGCTCAGAGGAGCGGAGCGGGGAATCTCTCTTCTCTCTCTTTGATCAACTCAGAGCCCCTCCCAAAGGGCAGAGCAATTCCTATGTTTACAGACGCCCCAGCACAGCTGAGCCGTGTACACTTTGGTCTCTGGGCCTTGTTTATTTGCTGGTACGTCACGTTTTGTTTCAGGTGATTACAGCTAACCTGGCTGAAATTTCCCCTCTGGCACTGCATTTTCTTCATTGAGGGAGCTGATTTGGTTCTGGGGGAAAGAGAGGGATTTATTATGCTAGACAGATATAGCTCAGCCAGGGGCTGGACAACTTTGCTCTGCAAAGCTCTTCCAGTGCCATCCGTCTTGACCTGCAGCCTCCTGCTACCACAATCCAGGGTCCCCCACCACACACACACACTGGCCCACACCGGACAGCTGATAACTTCCTTCAGGGCATATTATGTGGAGTGACTGGGCAGTCTCGTTCCAAGGGCTTACTCCAGAACCTACTGACTTCAAAGGGTTTTGTCCTATCTGAATTTGCTGCTGTCAGAGCATATATGATGGCAGATCATTGCAAAAATGGTGGTGATAATGCATCAGATCAGCCCATGCATGTGTCTAGTTCAAACTGCTACTCCTCTCCCCATCCCTTGTAACTTGGAACTCTCTGTAAACGGATACACCATGGTACTGGTCTTAGATATAAGATAACCAGCTCATCTGTCTTCTGTCTCCTTACAACCACCAGCTCTCCCAAATTTTGAAAGGTAAAACAACATTCATAACCAGCAACTTTATACTTCCTGGTGGCAAAATTATTTTGTCATCTATTTACACTGACCCTTTTCTGATGGTTTCTTTCCATCACTCTTTTTCTAGCTATCCATCTATTTCTCCATCAACCAACCCATCTGTCCTGTCTTTCTCTTTCCATTTGGTCCCCCTCAGATTAAATCAGGGTTCTTAGAAATTTAAAAGTAAACCAAAATGGATTTTTTTTTAAATAAAAACATTCATACACCACTAGTGAAGGGAAGCTTCTCTCCCAAGCTCACTGATTTGAAATTCTAAATACAGCATCAGCCCTTGGTTTGGCATAATCAGAAACAGACGGGGGGAGGGTGGAACTCATGCTGTCCACCAGTATGTTTCATGTGCAATTTTAATTGCTTATCCCCAAAAGAGGTGATGACAGCTTTGGAGAACGGAATATTTATTCCCCTTGTACCCATAAAGCCTCTTCTTACTTTCATCTCCCAGGATCTTCCAAGTTATGCAGTGGGACATGTGCAGAGAGCAAAGTGCAGCTATTTGGAAGTAAGACACATTGTTCCTGGAACCTGTCACATCAAAGATTTTGCCCTTACACCTCTTCCCCCCCACCCGTTTGTCTCTGAAGCAATGGTTTTCTAGCATGAAGCCTTCAAACTATAGACCAGTGTACAAAGGAATTTTTTTTTAACAAAAACAGAAAATCAAGAATTTCCTTTTTTTTTTTTTTTTATAACATTATCCACAAAAGTTTACAAAATAGCCTTGAAATCAAGCTCTTGGGTTATGGGATCCAATTGGCTTTTCCTGGCGAAATCCAGCCGGATCCATGAAGATGTCACTAGCCAGTTAAGAGATACATTGTCATCATCTTTGTTTCCTTAACCCAACTGTCACCTCCCTCCTCCCCTGCCAGTTCTGCGGGGTGGCTGTGGGTGAGCAAATAAAGGGGTGGGCAGGTTTGAGTCTTGGTTACCTATGGCTGTACAAAAAAAGAAAAAATATCCCAAAGGGAAAGGCCTTTGTGTATTTCCAAGACAGAGACCATCCAGCGAGTGGGCTAACAGCTGGGCGTGTTGGAGTTGGGCAGCTGGGAGTCATCTGTGAATCTGTGGTATGGCTGTTCAAATGCAGAGCCAGATACGACTGAACTCATGCTCTCTGCTCCGGACATTGCCTTTCATGCCCCTCTCTCTGCTGAAGATTCACTCAGGCACCTTTCCCTCCATACCAGCAGGTTGTCTGTAAGAGAGACAATCTGTTTGGCCAAATGCCGATGGGTGACGTAGGAGGAAAGAGGGGCACCATAAGGCCCGGATGTTGGCCACGTCCCTTTCCAGTTGCCATGCTGCTTTGTTGTTCAGTTGAGTTTTCTTTTATTTTTTGGTAAAAAATAGTTTCACCTGCCTTCTGTCCCCCTCCGCCCCCGCTCCTCCAGAGAGTTGACCTTCAAGAGTCCAGTGGTGTTGCTTGCACCTCCACGGCTAGAAGCTTCTCCCCAGGCCTCCCTTGATCCCAGTGTTTGACGAAAGGAGGGTAGACCACACGCACCGAGGAGGAGCCCGGGCTCCATGGCAGACAGTGCAGGAGCAGCTTCCCAGGGCTCCCGGGCTGTGACCTGAAAGAACCAAGACCATAGTGGCCTAACAGGATGACAGAGAGCAGCGAGATGCAGAGGGCCAGCATCATCAAGACACTCTGCCTGCTCTCCAGGTACCAGTAGCGGTAGCCAGCCTCTTTAGTCCTGGCATTCACACAGGCCACCTTGGACTGCAAGTTTACGAAGGCCACGTGAAGGCAGGCCCAGTACTCCGTGTCTTGGTGGAGCCGGGTGATGTTGTATAGGTGGGTGCCTGCAGGGATCCGGGCCACATTGGGCACGTCCAGACTGGAGCTGAAGGAGAAGCTGGACCAGGTGAGATTGGAGGAGAGAGTGTTGAGGTGGGGTTTCCAGGTGACGAGGATGTGATAGGCCCGGACTTCCTTTACCAGGAGCTCCAGGTTGTCCACGCTGAGAGGGAAGGAGCTGTTGACCATCAAGCTGATGCTCTTGGTGTCAGCACCGATGAGGTTATGGGCCACGCAGGTATACAGCCCAGCTTCCTGTGCAGTTACGTTGTGAATTTCCAGCGTCCCTTCAGGGTGCACCACGTACCTCCCGTCCTCTGAGTAAGGGATCAGCTTGACCCCAGCAGGTGTGACCCAGTAGATCTCTGGTTCTGGTTCTGCCAGGGCCCTACAATGAAGTGAGATGTTTTTGCTGGCTGCCACCTCCAAATGGGAGGGGAAATTTTTGCTGGAGATGAGAGGCAGGCACCGGTCGGTCATTTCCCGGAAGGGGACATCCCGGATGTGTCTCTGCTTCAGGTCTGGGGGTTCGGCACACAGTGTAGACTGGGGCTCGATGAAGCGGATGTGGTTCTCGGTGCTGTTGACCCAGCGGATGACGCAGTCACAACGGATGGGGTTGCTGTGGATGCTGATCTCCTGCAGGTTGGGTAGGGACTCTACTGTCTGCTTATGCAAGGCACTTAGGGCATTGTTGTTGAGCATCAAGGTCTCCATTTGGGGCAGGTGATGAAAAGCACTGGGGTGGATGAAGGATAGCTTGGGATTGTTGGTCACATCCAGTTTGGTCAGCTCAGGGAGATTGATCAAGGCAAACTTGTCTATGGACACCAGCTCCTCCATGTTGTTAAGTCCCAGCTCCTTGAGGTGTAGCATATTTGTGAAGTCACTCTGCCTGATCCTCTGCAAAGGGTTTTTATTCAGATCCAAGAACTTAAGGCCAGGAACTTGCTGCAGTGCCCGCTTAGGAACATTCATCAGCTTGTTGTCATAGAAAGACAGGCTCTCCAGGCTTCTCAGCCCTTCCAGGGCAAAATCTGAGATCTCCCTCAGGTTCATTCCAGCCAGAACCAAGCTCCTCAAGTTGGACAGAGGCCTGAAGTTCATATCCAAGATGGCGTCCACCTTGTTGCCCCCGATCATGAGAATCTCCAGGTTGGGGAGCATCTGGAACCAGCGGCTGTCAACTGTCCTCAAGAGATTAGAGTTGAGGTGGAGACGGAGGAGGTTACCGAGACCTGAGAAGGCCCATGGGGAGATTGTGCACAGCTGGTTGTGGTTCAGATACAGCTCCTGGAGATTGGCCAAGCCAGAGAAGCTGTTATCGGATAACTCAGCGAACTGGTTCTCTTCCAGGTGGAGGCTCAGCAGCTGGGGCATGTTCTTCAGTCCGAAGTCCCAGATGTCAGAGAAGCTGTTCTGGGACAAGTCCAGCTCCGTCAGGTTTTTCAGATAGTCCAGATCACTCTGGTCAATCCTGGCGATGCGGTTGCTTTGCAAGAGCAGGGTCTGCGTGCCCTCTGGCAAGTTCTTGGGCACCGTGGAGATGAGCAAGTCATTGCAGTCCACGGTGGCAGCCTCCCGGTACACAGACCTGGGTGTGTACCACGGCCTGATCTGACACACGCACTGCAGTGGGCATTTGACCTTCCAGGGCACTACGGGGATTGCTGTGGCAGTTGCCACACATATGAGAAGCAAGTTCATTTGAAAGTGTCTCATTTTCAACTGGCAAGACCAACTTCCTTCCAGGGCAAAATTTTTCACAGGGCACATCCAGAACTTGGCATGGGGAGAGGGAGAGGTGCCTATAGGACCCCCACACAGAAAACCCACCCCCAAGCCTTTGCCACCATTCACGGGTGTTCCCAGCAGTGTTATTGTTCCTGTTAAAGGCGGCACAGCTTGGACTTCCCTGTAGCAGAGATCATAATGCGCTGGGCGGGGTTTGTGCCTTTAATCAGAACTTCTCTTTTTCTTCCTCCCAAGGTGATTCGTTTTTCACGCCACTGCATTTTTGAGGCTTCTTCTAAGGGTCGTTCCTGAAAGAGCCCAAGGAACAGGTCATGTTAGAGGAGAACCGTGCCAGTGGCAAACGAGCGAGACAGAGAAATACAGATTAGAATCATAGAATCATAGAATATAAGAGTTGGAAGGGACCGCAGGAGGTCATCTAGTCCAACCTCCTGCTCAAAGCAGGACTAATCCCACACCAACAGTCATGAGAGGAGTGTTGGCCTTGTGGTCAGGAAATCTGGGTTCAGTTCCTGATTCTTCTACAGGCTGCTTGTGTGACAAATTATTTAAACTCTCACCATCTATAAAATGGGATTGATAATACTTCCTTTCTCCCATACTTTGTATGCCTATTTAGGTTGTAAACTCCTTGGGACAGGGACTGTCTCTTATTATATGAATGCACAGCTCCGAGCATAATGGGGTTGTGATCTCAGAGGCCTCTAGGGGCTACTGTAATATAAATAATGATGATCTATTTCTTTATCTGGCTCAGTTGAAAGCTTGAGCAAGATCAAACCTAGGCCTTGGAACACAGCATCTTCCAGTTTTTCAGATCCTGTTTCAAACTTGGTGTTTGGCCCTTGGAACAAACCAGGACTCTAAATCTCCATGCCTCCTGAACGCTGGGAACTTTTAAATCTAGACATGGATGTTCCCATCTTGGGCCCATCTCTGCTCAGCGCTAAGTGGTTAAAATTAAGTCAAGGGAGTTTGGAAAGTCTCTCCAATTAGGGCATATTGTGAGTGTGTTATATTAGTAAAGAGTAAAATAATGCAAGAATTTTGGAAGGGATATTAACCCTCAGGCTTCAAGGCCTAAACCATCTAATGGGACCAGGAATTAACATCCCTTGGGTGCTAGTTATCCATCATCCTAAAGGATTTCTGGCATTTTCCTCTGAAACAGCTAGTACAGGCTATTGCCAGAGACAAGGTATTAGGCTAGATAGGCCCCAGGTCGGATCCAGTCCGGCAATCTATGTGCAGAATAGTTTATGTAGGTTTTTACAAGGGGCTGAAGGAATCAATGTGTCTGTTGTGGCGTTCACTGATCACTCAGCATGTCAGGGGCTTGCAAGAGCTCTGCTTTATGCTACGCCCAGCACCAGCCAGCTGTGCAGAACAAGAGCAGCCCATCAACCTGCTCCGACCCAGTCTGGGAAGCCCTCAAACGCACAGTCCCCAATACCACATCTGAGGAATAAGCTGGGAGCCAAGGGAAAGTGGTGGGTGACCATGGGGATGGGGGCTGGGATTGAGGAGCCACACAGGCGCAGAATTCTTGATCGCAGCAAAAGCCTACTGGCAGGAAACCGAAGTGAAGAGTCTCCGCAGAGCGTAACCTGGAGATTCCTTTGCTCACTCTCTTTCCCCAGAGGAAAAAAAATCGGAAGCCTAAATATTATCACAGGAGTCACTTCTCTCACTGAGCGGGAAGATCAAGGCATATGTATATGGAGGCAAACCTTCAGGTGCTCCATCAGTAGAACACAACTAATGCACAGGGTTGCACCGTGACATGGGGCATTTTACTCAGAGATTCCTCGTGTGCGGAGAGAGGGGTTTTCCTTTGAAAAGCCTTGTTTCCCATTAACTCCCCATCCCCGTCACTACAACACCACTGTGATTATTCTCCGCTCTCCAGTGGAAAGGGAGAAGGTGGGTGAGTCACATGGTGATCGTCAGCGGCATTAAAGAGTCAATGTTTGCTATCGGTTACGGTGCAGTGGTTTTCTAAGACAGGCCAGCTATTTCTTGTTCCAAATGCCGTGGAGGGAATGGGGGTGTCTCCAGCACTGTCCTGAGCTGGTGAAATCAGTGTTAGCTCCTCGGATTTCACTTAAAGGCAGAACTCGACCGGGCAGTTCGATTTTGCTCCTGTTCCCCCATGGTGTACCAGTTACTCAGAGAAATATCCTGCCCACGCAACCTCCCCTGTTCCCCATCTCCCATCTAACTCAGAGAAAGGAGAAATAGCTTGAACCAAAAGAATCTACATGAGAATGATCATGATCGCGTATGTTATAAACAGTACAATAAGAGTTTTGTGCCAGCCCAGAGAAGTGTCTTCTATGAGCCCACACTCCTTCAGGAACCCACCATGGAGCCAGTAGCAGGCTGCGTTCCTTCCCCTGGCTATCATTAAGGAAAATGCAGGACAAGTAGGATCACGTACAACTTCACACCCCTTATCCTTCTCATAATGTTCACAAGGGGGACTTTTTGTTAAAAAAGGAAACCCCAGGCCTTTAAGAGTGTGGCTAGCAATCACAATGCTGTGTTTTTCACTCTTCAAATACAGATTCCCAACTTGCTGCCAAGGAGTCTGAGTATGGATGTCTCCGCCCGATATCTCCTGCGCTACCACATAGTGCAATTAGCAGGGCCACTGGGGAGCTCTGGAAACACTATGTGCTTGTCTTTGTTACCTCACCCACTGTACGGAAGGTAACATGGTGTGACATACCACACCATATATTTTCATTGCCTAGAAATTAGGGATACTAGATAGCTCAAGGAATTGGTTGTGGTCTGTGAAGCCAATGCTGGGGCAAGGAATCTTACTCCGCATATATACAGTGCCTAGCACAATAGGGCTTTGATCCTGGATGGGTTCCCTAGGTGCTACCGTAATAATGAAATAGAGTGCTACGAAACAGAAACCAATCTTAGGAGATCACCGACCAGGGATTAGCTCACGGTCTCTTTTCGAAGCACCTCTTTTCTTTAGCTTCTCCACAAAGGCCAATTGCTAAACTAATAACATGAATTGACCAACTCATATGCTGTGCTGGTGCTAATGAAGAGGGGCAGACAGGGCAAAAAAATAATCCCACTTGGGTGCATGCAGTGCTTAATTTGTAATGAAATTGGAGCCAGGCTCAATTAATTAGGGGCTAGGGCTCAAACCATTTTTACATTCCTAACTGACGCTGCAAACCCAGAGGTGCTGGGGCTATGAACTGCCGGGGCACAGTCCTGTCCTGGCACAGATTAAGCACTGGGTGTGTGACAGCCCCCATCAACTCTCCCGACAAGAATTCAGCTGTTCCCAGAGGGCTTCCCTCAGGGTTTGTCTGAGTAGAGACATGTTGGAGGAAATGCATTTTTCTATCCATGAACTGAAAAAAAAAAGAGGCCTGTGGGGATTTTCCCATCTCTAATAGTGCTCAACCACCATGCTCCACTGGGATCCCAGACAGAGATGACTTTGCCCCAGGGCTCCCAGAGTCTGCTGAAGAGAAGGCGTACCTGCCTCTGGAAAGGACCTGATTGCACCAAAAGGCATTGTCAATACATTTCTCTGAAGGGAGTGAGACTCACCTCTGCCCTGTTTTAATTTAATCAAGGCCCTCGATCCTGCAGTAAGCGTCTCCTTACAGACTCCTGCACTCACCCGGAGTATCACTGACACTGAAGCCCTTGAGGTGTCTAACTACATATCTTTCCTGTTCTATATCAGTTCTTACAGCATGCGCATAGCCACTATGCAACACACTATACTTGACCAGCCACACATACCAGATATTTGTTTCAGAACCACACCCCGCAAAACCCTGTCACACTAGACCTTGCAATACAGTTTTCAGTCTGCCCTTGGCCTGGGGATTTCCAGCTCCCAGCCCCATCTGAGGGTCTGGCCGTGCTCCGCCCAGCACAGGACCTGAGCAGGGAGGAGGCAAAGGTGACTTTAGGTCACCTTTATACCTCCCATCTCCTGGAGTCGGCTGAAGACCATCAGGTCTGGTCTAATGTGCGTTCAGTGTCCAAGGGGCCATTGCAGAAGCTGAGAATATCTGGAGCACAGAGACACGTCAGCCCTTATTCCCTGGCATGTTTAAAGGAATAGGTGGGTCACAACAGGCATTGCTGGCAGGCTCCATGTCTGCCTGTGTTTGTGTAACCCACTGTTCAGTGAGTTAGGCACCCCCCCGGTGCCTGATTCACCAAAGACAAGCCCCTGCTACAGCAGCCTATGCAGCGGCTCAGGGCTCGTCCCTGCGGGAAATCTGTATCACCTTGTGCATGCATGTAAACTGCTATTGACAGATTGCTACAGAAGGCTGCCTGGACCCTCTTATGCTGACTGATGATTGGCTTGTGTCAGCTTAGCCTTAAATGATTAGGAACAGGCTTAACTAAACTGATAAAAGCAACTCCCGGGCTTGCACCAGTTTATTGGTTGAAAATCCAATTCAAGGAATATCAGTGCAATCTTCTCATATAGTCTTTTAATTCAAACTGGAGAGACTCACGTTATCACTGGGAATCCTGGGCTCAGGCTTTGGCGATAGCCAAGGTGAGGGTTATTACATGTGCACAGCAGTGAATGCATTACGGGTGCTACTGCAACACAGTCACAATCGGACCATCTCCTTCTCCTCTGTATTTTGTGGGTTCAGCGAAAACAGGACCCAGAACCAAAACCAACCGAGATCTTTGATTTGCAAAGACCTGATCAACAATGCACGACAAAGCAAATCATACACATTCCTGTGGCTTTTCCCCGTCTCAGAAAACCTCACGTTCCAGAAAACAAAGCAAACGAGAAGGAAGGAGGTTTCTCAAGGGCTGACTACCCTCCCTATAAAAGTCTTCCAAGCAAAGTTTATCGACTCACTCCAGTCTCTGCACCAGAATTGATCCTTTGCACTTCCCTGCTCATGTGCTGTGAAGGCATGAGCTTTTAAACTATCTCCCAGAAAAACAGCATTGAAGAAGGGATAGGCTGTATTGATTTTTGCATCTTTCCTTATAGACCCTCATCTTTCTTTTAAAACCCATGGGCATTTCTGCTGTTGTAAATCTCTCAGACCATTGAAAATAATATAGAATTCTTTCCTCTTTAAAATAATAAAATGGAAGAACTGTTTTATTTCCTCAAGATTGTGAAAAAGAACCCAGAAAAAGTACCTAGTATCCGCTGCAGGCCTAGGGGATGGAGTCGAAAGCCTTTCTGTGGAGACCATTTCAGGCTCAGTACCTGTCGTTAGATTATTTTATTTTTATTATTATTTTTCATGTATTTAGACTGTGGAACTCATTACCACAGAAAATTACCGAGATCAAGAACTTGGCAAGATTCAGAAAGAGATTGGAGATTTACATGGATAACAAAAATATACAGAGTTATATGCCAGGACTTCGTTTGGAATATTAAATTTTGCATATTAAACCACATCATGCTTCAGGCTTTAAGACAGTTGCTAAATATTAGAAATTAGGATGAGACATATGTGGGGTGGATTTCTTCAGCGATAATTTCTTCTTAACTTTACAACTTGTTCTCATCAGACACAGCAGGTGAGAGCAAGTGTTTCCACTAGCAGCGCTGGTAAACTCATTAGTGGCATGCCTGTTTATCTAGTGAGAGAACTGTCTAAGGGTTTAACACTTTACCAGAAACTCTGGATAATGATAATGGCTTACATTTATCGAGCACTTGGCACCCAGACTTTCACACTCTCTCTTTCTCTCAACACACCACACACATGAAATTTGCTTGATGCACTTTCCTCATGTCACTTTCCTCATGTTCATGGCTCTGATTCTCCTCCCACTTATGACTTGTCTATATATGGAATCAATCAGGAATAGTCAATCTGCTTTAAATTTGTATCCTACGTTATTCCGGAATAATTTTCATGTGCAGCCAAGCCCTTACATTGGTTTTATGCTGGTGAAAATCCATGGACTTCCATGGCATTGCTGCTGATTTAGGCCCCAAGTCAGCAAAGCATTTATGCACATAAAATTAGTTACATGCTGAAATCCCATTGAAAGCATTAGGATTTAAGCACATGCTTAGTGCTTAGCTGAACAGTTGGGGCCTTGTGCAGCAGACCCTAGATTTGCAAGGTGTGAGGCTGGCAAGGGGTTGGCCAGGGTGATAAAAGAGAGAAACAGATGTGTAGAAAGGGATCATTTCACTTGCCATTGAACTAATGACACCTCCAGGAAGTTGCTGTGGAATAAGCGTATAGCATAATTAGGGCAGGAATTCACGCAGAGTGCTGCATGGGGAATTGCAAGTGGAATTTAGGGAGGCAAAATAGTTGGAGCAGTGCACTGCCTGGACAGAAGCTGTGCCATTGTTACCAGTCCCAGGACTCCCTGCCCTGGGAAATCTCTGGAGTTCCTGTTGGGAACTGCTCATATTAGGAGAGGGTGGGATAAAACAGGACAGAGATTCCCAATTAACCCCAGCCTGTTCAATCAAATATGTTTGGGTCCAGTCCCAGTCTCGGATCAATAACTCATCCCTGGCAGCGTGAGGAGATTTGGAATCAGTGCTCTATAACTAGAGACCTCAATGAAGTGTCAGAGGCTGCATCTTACTCTCTCCCAGGAGTCTCATTAGAGCTGGGCAAATAATAGACTTCTCAGTTCCCTGGCAATTCCCATAAATAAATAAATAAATAAATAAAACGTTTCAAGTCAAGCCCCTCCTCCTCCACGAAACAAAAAATAATTGGAATTTTTGTCTAATTGAAAAGTAAAAAAAAAGTTGCATTTCAATTTTGATCATTTTTAATTTTTTAAAAACTAGATAATATTGAAGGCCATTTCTAAACAAAATAATCACTTTGAACCGAAAAATTGAAATGTTTCATTCTGAAAATGTCAGAACAATAATTTCAATTTTTTCAGATTTTTTTTTTGAGGGCGAGGTTTTCAACCAAAACAATGAGGCAAAGTCAGCACAAAGTCAACTTTTCAGTGTTGCTGAATCTGCATTTTTCACCACGAAATATTTCAGATAAAAATTTTCACCCAGCTCTAGGTTTCATCTCGCATGCGAACCACCCAGGTCGCAGCCAGATGGGCATTTTCTCCAGGTCTGGCAGGAACCCAGCACTGAAGGCAAGAGAAGAGTAAAGGGGAATTTAAGCTGAGGCAGCATCTGGTGAAGAGTAAGGTCTGTCGGTCGGGAGATAGTTTCACCTAAGGACTGATACAAGCATCATTGGTTAGGATTTGGCAAGCAGACTGGAAAAGGTAGCAGGGAATAATCTTTCTGGTCCAGTAGCCTGGGAACCACATTGCATGGGTCCCCAGGGGCCTGGATAGATGTTCAAATAAGTCTTCTCCATTGCTGGTTTCCATGTAACATCATGACATTAACACTTACATAGGAAACACACATCTAACCTGCCGGATGAAGGTAAATGGGGGATTGAAACCCCCAATCTCCTAGAGTACTGAACGCTTGAGCCTCTGCCGCATAAGTGACCTTCCTTAGGTATCAATGGTATTAGGCTTTCATCTTGTTACATTACCCAGTTACTACACCAAGATGCAACACACCCTGTGCAAATGGATTGCATCTGCCTTTTCTTTTTTTCCCCTCCCCTTTACTGTCTTCCTATTCCAAAATCTGGAGGACATCAAGAGTCCTCAGAATAAGACCGTAGGCAGCTCTTTCTCCCATAGTTCTCCCACTTGTCCATAGTGTTTAAGGTCCAAACACGTGAGGGACTGTTAATCACTTGAAGCCATATTTCTCCCCTTTGTTGAGTGGCCCGAGGTACATCTCTATCAAATGCGCTCTCCATAGACTACAAAGCATTAGGAGTAGGGATTCACAGCTTCCCTCTCTCTCCTGTCCCAAATTGATCAGATAAACATTTGTTTATCAGCTCTGGCAGGAAAGGCTTACAAGCAGTTAGGCTTTTATCATCTGAAAACCTGCCAGGTTCCCCCACCCCACTGTGACAGAGCAGAGCAGAAGGGCTGCCTCTGTCTGCCCCACAGAACCAGGGCAGCGCTGATTCTCAGCAGTGCTTCCTAGGGAGTTCGAGTAAAAGGCTGTGGTGTGGGTCTGGGCAGTTGCACCAGCAATGGCAGGGTAATTGGGAGTGCAGACCTGGCTCCAGGCAAGAGCTGCAGATTTTGAGGGCTGCATTAACATACACGGTGCAGGGTTCTAACAGCTCGGCACATCTCTTTAAACCCTTGCCACTGCGCATCAGAGAGTCTCCAGCTATTTTTAGTCCCTTAGCCTGGGACTCTACAGGACTCTACAAATTCTGATGATAGTTACTCATTTGGGTGGCAGTTTTGATTAATGAGGGGTTCTGTAAGAATCCTTTATTGATGTTACCCCTTCAAACTTTACATATATCCCTGCACACATGCACCCTCCTTGGCACCCTCACCATTGCAGCTACCACCGCACAATCACACCCGCCACCTACTTCATGTAGCATGCACCCTCACTATGCTACCCTGTGTCATCACCATTACCTCTGCACTCCACACACCTGCATCGACCATTATGCCCGCTCATGAACTCTCACACCCTCACTCGCACAGTGCAGCAGTTCTCTATCCTGAACAACAAAAAACAGCTGGACACGAGGCAAACGCCAGCATTCCAGTCCCGATTTCTATTGCGCCAGCGTCCACAGGGGCTTGACTCCGGGGCTCCTCTCTAGCTAACACATTTCCTTTGGTGCTAGCCAAAAGCTTCCCCCACAACCTGCTTACTGCCATCTCCTACCCAGAATTTCAACCATTGCCCTTTGCTCACAGGCTTGTTCATGCTGCCAATAGGGGACTGGGTTTTCAAGACAGAGCTGGCCTGGGGCTGCCACAGTGAGGAAGGCGAAAGCTGAGGCTTGTCGTGAAGCTGTATTGTTTTGTCTTTTGTCTCCGGATAAGAGACCAAGCCAGTCTGACCCCCCTAAACTAACGAAAATAATAAACACATGCCACTTCCTCTATCGCTTCCATTTAAAACTATGGAGAGGCAATTCCCCAAGGCAGAACCTGACCTCAGTGTGGTTAATATAGATCCAGACTGATGAAAGTGAAAGCAGAGCCAAGCTCACTATTGATCAGGCTTTAGAAGGGCTCACCATGTTGGGTGCATGTTGGATGCTGATGTCTCCTGAAAACCTGCCCATCTGTGTGCCAGCGGGAGCTGCTGGGTGCTGAGCACTTTAGAAAATCTGGCCCCCTACACTCACTTTGTGCCCCATTCTGCATACCTTACTCACATCCAGTAGACTAGACCCATTGAAGTTGATGGTCCAAGTTCTGCTCTCACGTACACTGGTGTGAATCTGGAATAGCCCTGGAGAAGCCCATTTTGTTACTCCAGATTTACACTGCTGTGACTGAGAGGAGAATTGCTCCCAATGAGTGAGTGTTACTCAATATGAAGAGGAGCCTCGAGACCTGACCCTGTGCAATTACCCAGTGACTGTTACGCTAGACTGTGCCCCAGAGGTTCAGCCTGTGTGGAGACGGCCATGGGCAGCCCTGTAAGTACAGAATGCTTTAAGGGTGCCTTTGAAAGTGCAGGCTTTTGCCAAAGATGTTGCATGAGAAGAAGGACGGAAGTGAATAGCGCTCTGTGTGGTGTAGTGCACACACACCATGCCCTCTCATCTCTCCCATACACCGGCAGTTCCAAACCACTGACTCAGCGTCCTGCCTGCAGCCACCCCACCTTGAGATGTGACGACATCTCCCAGGCTGAGCAGTGTCGGGGCAGTGCCTGGATCACAGATGCCCAAGGAAAACCGCTAGCTCGCTGTAAGGTGACCCAGCGAGGGGCATTACAGGACCAGTGCTCCCAGCAGTGGTATAGTATTGGAAGCGGAGCCTTTCAGATGAGACGAAAACCACACGGTAAACCCATGGAGAACTGGGGGACAGGAGGCTAGCCCCAGTGTTCTGGCCAAATTCCAAGATGGGTAATTTGTTAATTGTTCATTATTGCGATCATTACACACAGTGACCATCGCTGTGGTATCTGGGCACACTTCGGTGTCTTTAGTAAAATTTCCGTTTAGAAATGTAACAAAACCACCCTTCTCTGAGGTGACATTCTGGATCCTAACCCTGTCCTCACTGAGATGCCTGGGAAAACCCCTACTGAAATCAACAGGAGCCAGGCCTGAGCCTGGGCCAGATCCTCAGCTGGTGTAAATCAGCATAGCTCCCTTGACTTCAGCAAGCTCTCCATCCCACCTGGGCCTCTATGGGCCCTGGCTACAAGTACCTGAGCAGGCTGTCCATTGCGCCAGCCAGGCCATGCCCAGGATTGGCTATGCTCGGGTGGAGCTCTCCTGTGTAGAAATAAGTGGTATCGTGCCCCCCAGGATCTGGACCCACAGGCACAGCGTGCCTCTATATAGAGTTTATTGTGCAGTGAAGGGAACTTGCAGGAACCTGCTAATCTCCACCCTTCCCACCTCCTCCCCTGCCAATTCTTGGCTTATGCTGCAGAAATGCAGCAACAGAAGCAGCGTCCCTAACTCGGCACTAGTCATATTACAGCTCTGGGCAGTGATGGATCAACCCACGCCCCTGTTGTGCTGACTGCTACAGCATCGCCTCCCCTTGCGCGGGGCTGTAGCCTTGCAACCATATGGCTGGCGTAATCGAGTTCAACTTTGATAAACTTCCGTCTCTCTGCGAGGAGATAAACTGCAGCGAAGGGGAAAGAAAGATGGAGAGGCAGAGAGAGACCTCAGCAAACAGCACAAGATACACCTGTGTTCCCAGTGACAAATGTCCCTTTAAGGGCTCCTGCTGGACTGCTCAGAGAACAATAACTCCATGAAACTGCCAGGAGCTTTTTTCCCCCTGGTCTACCCTCTTCCACCACTGCTGCCATTTACAGAGGTGTCTGCCTGAAAAGAAAGTCTTCCTCCATCACATTCAGAGCAGAGAGGCTGGAGGGTGCAGAGAGACCACGGTGGGAGAGCAAGCTGCCTGGGTGAGGGGAACGATAGTTGATGGAGAAGGACATGGGAGGCAATTGCAGATGAGGGTGGGCGGCGAGTGGCCTGACAGAAGGTGTGTGACAAGAGCGGCTAGACCCACTGCTGGGCCCCATGTCCATTATGTGCAGCGGACCTGGCAGGAGGCTCCCTGATCTTGAGGCTGCTTCTACACCAGCCTCGGCTCCCGTGCTCTTTAAAGCAGCCGAAAGGCTACTCTAAAATACAGCAACTAGTAACCACACCAAAGGGATGGAGATTGTGAGAGAGCTGCCTGTCACCCTCCTGCACCCCTCACGCACCCCTACGCTGTGGCCAGGAGAGGGGAGGGTTGCATCAGAAGCTACATCGGGTGAGGATTGTCCCCTCCTGCAGAGATCATAACCACTACACTTAAAACGCCACCGTTGCAGTGCTGCTGCTGTGACGGTGTAGTGCTTCAGTGTAAACACTCATCACGCCGATGGGAACGGTTGTCTTTTCCACAGCCTTGAGAGACGTAGCTAGGCTGATGTAAGTTTCCCATGCAGACCAGCCCTTAGACTGTAAGCGTGTCAGGATAGAGACTGCCCCTGTTATGTGTCTGTACAGCGCCTTGAGCAATGGGGTCCAATCTTGGTTGAAGCCTTAGGTGCGACTGTAATATAAATAGTAATGATGGGAGACCTGTGTTGATGGGAGACGTGATCTCCCATTCCCCAATATTTCCTCTGAGGCAGAGAATTGTTCAGAGGCGAAACGGCCCTCCTCTCTGGCCAAACAAGGCCTGGGCTTGGAGCTCCTAAAGGGTTACCATCTGCCCCAGAATAGCAATGGAATCAATGTCCTTGGGCAGGCTCTGCCACCCCCAATGCTCCCCCCAACCTCTGAGATTAGATGTTGGGTGAACAAGCCTATCCCTCCTCTTTCCCAGAGAAGAAAGAAAAAACAAAGGCCACGTAAACTTTTTCAAACGCAAAGTGCGTAAAGGTGGGCACATGAATCCATATTTAGGCCCCAGACTAGTGGCCTCACTTGTGAAGATGGCCAGCGCCAGAGAGTTTCTCAGCCTCACACGTGCCACGGTGATGGTGGGGTCTAAGAGGAATGACGCAAGGTTTCCATTCCAGCCCCCGTCACCATCGGTATAACAGGAACTGACCTGTCATTCACACTCCCTGCCCTGTGAAAATAGGAACAATGAGTCAGGAACAGGTTGGCAGGATTAATTCGTTAGCTGAACTACAACTGAGATGGGTGGTGGAGGGGGATGGTGAGGGAGCCCGTTGGTTGTCATTTATTAGTTACACAGTTTAAAATGAAGTGTGCCTCATTATTTCTTAATTAGGCACTGAAGATGCCTGTAGGTAGCATGCAAAGTCACTGACTGTTTTATTGTGCTGTGCCAAAAAGGGGCTGCAGGGAGAAAGCAGAAGCTCCTCCGAAGCGGGAAGAGCCATCCGAGATGCTTGTGTTTGAGTTTTAAAGTCTCTGATGGCTGATGGGTTTAGCTGGGCGGGACGGGGGCACAATCACTGCAAATGGAGATGCTGATGAGGGAACTCTATAGATGTAAAAAGAAGATTTGAGTGGCTCTCTACATTCCTGGGAATGGGGAGCAAGCAGAAGTCAGGGCTAATTTCTTGTTAATGGCTTTTTCCACCTCTAGATCTCAAAGACTTTTGCAAAGGTGGGTGTTATTACTCCACTGCTGCAGAAAAGGTGTGATGATGGAGACCAAGCCAGGATTTAGGGAGAGGTATGAGGCAACACAAGGTGTGTCAGCCAGTCTGGGAGTCAAAGAGAACCACAGGGTCTGTCTGGGTTTTAAGAAGCACCTTTTTAAAAAAATTATTACTATCTTCAGTTCAAAGACTGCCCCTCCAGGGCTGCTTGCTGGAGTCTGTAAGAAAGACAAGTGCTCGCTGTGTGACTGGGAATTCAATGTCTGAGCCACATGACAGCAGCTGGAACTGCAGAGGCCCGCCATGCCCGCTAGTAATGAGCCAAGGAGTCAGTCAGCACTTGGCAATTTACTGCTACAGACCTTGCTCCCTTCAGTGGACGGCAGCTGAGACACAGCCTTCCTGTCCTGATGCCAATGGCGTCAGGAGATCAGCACTAATATGCCTGAGCAATAGGGTCTGTTCTCACCTGCACCCCTTAGAAGCATCAGTGGCAATGCCAGGGCTGCATGAAAGAGAGCAAAACCCACCCACCCCCCAATCCCTCCTTCTGAGACATACCCAGGAAAGCAAACGGTCCTACAGAGCGCTCAGCAGCCCATATTCGGTCACTGAGCACAGCTGGATCCATTCCCTGGCCCCTCGAACCCATAGAGTCCCAAGTGTCTCGGACTCAGACGAACATCCCCCCCTTTCTTTCTGCGTGCAGAGGCCTATTGAGTGGAGATGCTACAACTGAATGGGGGTGCCTGGCCTTCCCGGCAGCCAGGCTGACATTGCTGCTGCTTTCCTGCTGTTTGGAGCCACTGATTCTAATTTCCTGGATTTCTGAATTCCTTTTTTTTTTTCTTTTATTGCTCCCCAGCCCTTTGCCCTTTCTGTATGGAACCTGCCACCATCCCAGGCAGCTGGAACAGCCACACCTGCTGCAAGGTGAAGCTGTAGGAGCAGGCAGCAGCTTCCCTTCTAAATAACAGAACCAGGGCAGCCGAAGGATCTGACCTGATGCCCACGGAAGTCAGTGGAAAGATTCTCATTGTTTTCTAAAGACTTTGGGTGCACCCCCTCAGCAGGCCAAACATGGCTCACAGGGATCTACCACACAGCATCATGTGGCTACCTTGATTTTAATGCAAAGATGTGGCCCAGAGAGACCAAGGTCATGTCTCTTCTGCAAGTGAAAGTGTGACTGCAGCGCCGGTAGGCACAGAAGTGCAGACGTGGCAGCACAGGCTAGCAACCTGACGATGTGCCCAGGCTCCTCAGTGACCTTCTGCTCAAGTGGCTAGCATGTGCTGAAGCCCATACCACCATCTCTTCACTTCTATTGTTCCCTGTGCCACCAAATTAAAGTTAGGCGATTAGGCCTTGCACCCTCTCGGGCAGTGCAGACGTACCTTAGGAGTTCCAACTTGCCATGAGTCCTAAGCGGTGTGGATAAAGGTCAACCGTTGCATGCAAGGACTTCTCATCTAAAGAGGCCTCCCCTTTACATTGCAGATGTAGGATGCCTATAAAACGGCCTGTCCCAACAAAAGGCCTGGTCTCGGAAGATGCAGAGCACCCTTACCTCTTGAACGTCAGTGGGAACTGAGGACACTCAGCCCCTCTCAGGAAGCAAGGGCAGGCTCCCACTGAGTTACGTTTGCCAGCCTTCTTGCCGCTGCTTCTATTGTGGCAGCATGTAGGAACTCTAGTCAAGGGTCAGGATACACATACTTAACAGAGGAGACAATTCCTGTCCCAGAGAGCTCAGTCTAGGTGTCGGACATAACGTGAGAATTGGACAGAAATGGTCAGTGGATGGATGGAGACAGGGTATAAAGCGTCATTATAATATAATTGCCCCGGAGAGCCCAGAAAACTGGGATATCTGATCACCTTAGCTACTGTGTTAAACTTTTTTGCTGATTCACTGTTGCCCTGCCCCTTGTGCAGTCACTTATGCTGGTGCAAAGGAAGTGTAAACCACTAGCACACTGACTGAGCAACATTTCATTCCCACTTTGCACTGGGATGACTGGCTGGTGTGACTGCACAAGGCAATGCCGAACAAGGCCTCTGTATTTCACTTATGTGTATGGTATCAAGCAACCCCTGTCTGGGGTGAGTCTTCCTTTCTGCCCAGGTGGGTTTGAGTTTATTTATGCAATTGAATCTTAGTCACTTTTTCTATCTGCCTTGGTAAGTTTGGGACAAAATCCTAGTGGACTCCAGGAAAAAAAAGAAAACCCAGGGCCAGAACAATTTTTGCCATTGTTTGATAACCTTGCAAATGCACTGCCTGCTATTTGCACAGGGTAAAATAAACAAGATTCTTGCACCTGCAGAACAGTTGAGCTACAGACAATGCACTCATCTCCAGATGCAGTTTAACCAGCCTTTTAGCCTTTTGTGCCACAGACCTTTTTTGCACACCCAAAGGGCAGGTTTTCTGATTACATCATGGGAAGGAGTCTTAGGCTATGCATTCACACGGAAAACACTGCAGCAGCACAGCTGTGCCACTGGAGCACTTCAGGGTAGGCACTTACTACAGGGGCAGGAAGGGTTCTCCCAGCTCTGTAGTTAGTCCACCTCCCCAGTAGGCAGTAGCTAGAGCAACAGAAGAATTTCTTCCATCAGTCTAGCACTGTTTACAGTGGAGGTAGGTTGGCTTAACTGTGTTGGTCAGGGGGGTGGATTTTTCCTACCATGAACACCATAGGCAGAGTTGACCTAACTTTTTAGTGTAAACCTGGTTTTAGCTCGTTACTCTCCATGCAGTGACAGAGTGCAAGGAACTTGCACTCTCGTGCGGTCCCTTCCAGTCCTACGAGTCTATGATTCTATGCATGGGAAATGCAAGAGTCTCCTTAACTTGTCATGGTAATCCTTTCATGCTTCTTAAGCCTGGTCTGTACTAAAAAGTTAGGGTGACCCAGATCAGTCGCTCTGAGTGGCATAGTGAAGCTGACCTAACCCTGGTGTAGACAGCACTCGGTTGATGGAAGAATTCTTGCAATCGACTTAGCGACTGCCTCTTGTGGAGGTGTATTACCTACACCAATGTAATAACCTCTCCTTTTGGCTAGGTAGTGTCTACACTGAAGCACGACAGCTGTGCTGCTGTAGCGTTTCAAGTGTAGATAAGCCCTTGGCTATTTCTTGTATTAAAAACTGATGCATCATCTAAGTGTGAGCCATACACTTCAATCACTATGGGTGTTTCCTGCAAAAGTCTCACACACACTCTCTCTGTCTCACATACACACACTTCTTCCAAATGAGAGCTCTTAGTGACAAAGAAGAGAAATGAATAGGTCACGGGAGCCTGCTAGTATCACTCCAAACAGAGCTCAGGGCACAAAACAACCATTAAGAGCTGGAGAAGTGGAGATTTTGTCAGTCTAACAAATAGAGAGGTCAGGCAGCGGAGGTTATAAGGGTCACTGCTCCCTCCCCAGGCAGCTAGATTTCATCTCCGCTATAAGACAGATTCACCAGCTCGAATGGTGATGGCATGACATTGCCCAGGTAACTGAAGACTCTGAGTGAAAGCAGATGTGGTGCTGCAGTCCACGCCCAGCCCACCTTCAATACGAAGGGAAGGTGTTTGCAGAGAATAACGGATAAACATCTCACCGATCAAACCTGTGATCCCCTCCTTTTCCATACACTGACGTGTCTTTTCTCGATTGTTTGAAATGAAATTTTGGGACGCTTCTAGACATGCGGGACAGAGAGAAGCACAGGTATGGGAGACACATGTTTCCCTCACATGGCTCAGGCTCTGCAGCTCAGCCCTGACATGAAACCCCTTTCCCTGCTTTTCAGTCCTACCCTCCCTCCCCTATACTGCACGGTCAAGGCACCGGCGTCCGCACTGGCAGCACCTTCTTTTGTTTCAGGCTTCCCCTCCCCAGGAGCTTGTCGAGAACTACAACACCTAAAGCCCCCCATTACTCAAACCCAGCTCCCGGCCCCACCAACTGCTGGGTCACCAAAGTCATCTGCTTCTGCATTTCATAAAGGTGTCCCTGGTAGCCATGGGAAGGGTCACCGAGCTTCTGGGCTCAGGTGGACCCCTCTGTTGGTTCTCATGCCTTAAAGATGAGACTTAGCTACAGCAATCCCACGTGTAAATGTATATCACCTCTTAATTGCAAAGCACCACGTGGTGAAGACAACAGGGTTCTGAGAAAGGAGGAGGTCCCAAGCATCCTCCCAGCAGGGCACAGGGAAGGGCAGATTGTGGCAGCTCCAGCCAGGCGAGTGGTGCATGCAAAAGGCCGGCTGGACCTAAAGTCTATACGTTGCGGGCGATGGTAACAGAGCCAACTGTGTCATCATCACAAGGATGCTGGGAGACCTGATGTGCTGTTCCGAGGGAGGGGGAAAGGAAAACCTGCCAGCTCACAAGGATTCCTCTTGGAAGGAAGAGCTTAAAGAGAGAAAGAATAGAAAGACTCAGCTATTGTATGTTTTGGAGGGTGGCAAGGGAGTAGATATTTTACCTGAAAGGAAAAGGAAAAGACTCATGCTAATCCCCACAGCCCACCCTGACACTGTCTGCTTTACACCTCGCCATTAATCACCTCATTAAATATGACACAGAGCCAGCTCCAGCATTTCCATCTGCCAAATAAATAAATAAATGGCAAATATACTTCCTTTGACCTTGAGCATTACAGCACCGAGCTGCTGAGACTGTGTTTGCAAGACCGAGTGACGTGGCTGGGACTTGCACAAAGAAACCATTTCTCCTGGGTGAGATCACTGGGCAGGACAGCGCTAGAACGATTCCATGGCTGCATAGATTTCACAGCACGCGTTGGTACCTCCTTTCTGTGACCATGTGAGTTTTCAGGGCCCCAGGAAAAGAGAGAACTCAGGACCGTGTGTTATGAAAACACAAGCCTGTCTCCTGGGCTAAAGGAGAAGTGCAGTAGCTGGAATAGTATTAGAACATACAGCCTAATCTGAGTATCTGCAGCTGCCATTAACTTATTATTATTATTTATTATTTGCATTACAGTAATGCCACAGAGCCCCAGTCATGGCCCAGGACCCTCCTGCGCTACGCGCTGTACTAACACAGAACAAAAAGACAGTCCTTGTCCCAAAGAGCTTACAGCTGGTAATCTTCTGAAAATCACAGCTTTCCTTTATATCCACGGTGAGCTGCAACCACTAGAGGGTATCCACAGATAGGAACCTTACAAATATCAGACATTAGATAATCCATTAATTAATATATTCCTATTTAATTACAATCGCCCCCTCTTTTGCACTGTTTAATAGGCTCACAGTTTTGAAGCTGAAATTTGCAGCAATCCAAGGTTTCCCAAGTCCTAGAGGACTGATTCTGACTACAGTTCCTGCACTCTCAAACATTGCTTAGGGCACAAACTAGGCTCCACTGTCCCGGAGCAGAATAGTTACCTTGCTGTGTTTCTATAAATTCAACTTTTTAAAAATGAGGACAGGTTATTGGCTTATTGTCCAATCCCCAGCCTAGAGGACAAGTGGACTGCTTTCCATCTGGCTCTACCCTTGGATCTGCCTCATAACAGCTTTCATTGTCATTTGTGTGTTTGGCTCAGGGATCACACACAGCCTTCTGGTTCTGCTCCCAGCCAGATACACTAAGATGGGAACTAGAGAGTGAAGCAGAGCGATCATGATAGTCAGGACGAGAAAGAACCGAGAAAATGAGAACAAGAGAATGAGAGAGGAGAAGAAACAGAGAAATAATGAGAGAGGAAATAAGAAAGAACCAGAGAGACAGACAATGAATTAAAGAGAATGAGAAATGACTAGAGATAATGAGAGGGAGAGAGAAAAGAACGGGAGTGAGGAAGAATGAGCAAAAGAAGCCAAGAGATCAGGAGAGAAAGAACGCCTAAGAACAAGAAAGATAATAATTCGAGAAAGTGGAAGCCTTTTTCTGAAAGGAAAAAAAGGAATGCAATGAGAATGAGAATTGATGAGGTGCAGAGAAGGGAAGAGTCCTCTCATCAGCAAGTTTCCCAGATGAAGCTAGGAGATAAATCACAGAGTGGAAGGAGCCTAGGTTTCAGTGCCTGCTCTGGCTGCCTCTCTCCCTCTGTCATCTGTCTAATAGCCCGGCATTGGGAGATAAATGGTTGCAGCTGAGTCCCAGCCTCCCTCCCACCCCCCGCTTTACTGCAGTGAGAAGGGGCTGTCACATACTTGACTGCAAGACTGCTGCCTGGCTGGCATCAGGAGTAGCTAGGTTAGGATGATGGGAGAAGGAGAAACTGCTCTGGGGATGCTTAGAAAGCACTGGGAGAGTCTTTTCTCCTCTCTCCATTTGATCATTAATAGGTTTGTGGTGGTGCTTGATGTTTAGTCAACAGAGGGAAAGAGAAAGAGGCAGAAGGAGATAGAGCAAACAGGGGGAGAGAGACGAGACAGACAAGGGCCGAATTCAGACTTGGTGTTAGTAGAAGCAACTCAATTGGCTTCCCATTTCACTTCTGCTAGGTCTGAATTTGGCCCAGAAGCTGAAAGCTGTCCTGATGTGATACAACCAGCAGGGTTGGCTGTGGGAGGAACAGCCTTGTGAGCTGTGTTTTTTGGTCCATTTGCCTCTCCAATGCTCCACACGCTCGACTGGCTTCCCATCCAGCCAGATCTTCTGGAAGATTCTGGTTCTGATCTTCCAGGCCATGTTGGGCTGGACCCTGCACACCTTGTTTTTGCACAGTCCAGACCAGCGAGGGATTGTGTCACCACCTGCCCTTCAACCTTGGGTGTCTCACAATGTTTCCCTGTTGTAGCTCCCAGGTGGGCTGCTCAAATACAATCAAACAGTATGCAGCGCACACCCTGTGTCTCTGTACAGCTACAGCCCGGGTTCAGCAACTCTGACACAATTCCAGTGCAGAATTTTCTCCGAAATGTGCGTTCTGCACTGCCCACCCCTCTCTTGGACAGTTCAGATATTAGAGGTCCACTGCCCCTGTAAAGGGTCAATATGCAACAGTTGGCTACATTAACTAGATTTACCGACCAAGTCAGATTAAACACAGCACTGGATTAGTTTTGATTAAAGAATCAAACACATTTTTTAACTACCAAGAGATAAATCTGAAGTGAGTACAAGTATGAGGCATTAAAGCCAGAAAGGGTTACAAAAGAAATAAAGATAAAACACTTATTAGTAACTAAGACTTAACAAACTAGACTTGGTTCAAGGCAAAATCCTTACTGCATGTTCCCAGTGACACAGCTGAACAAATTCGCAGGTCAGAACTCCTCCCAAAATCTAACAGGAGGTACCTTTGTCTTCTTAGCTGAAACAACGAGAGGGAGAGAGAGCGAGAGATAGGGAGAGGAAAAAAGGAGAATCCCTGGGGTTTTTTTGCCTTTCACTTTTATAGTCCAGTCACCTTCAAAATGCTTCTTCCTGAGGTCTATCCTTAGATAAGGCTCCTTCCCACTGTGAGGAGACATGGAGTCATGGGGTGAAAGAGGTTCCATGTTGTTTGTTAAAATGCAGATTGATCTGTTCCTGGCCCTCTCCGTTGCCAAAGAATGGCCCCTTGACTGGTGATTGTCTGTCAGCTGTGAGGATACCTGGTTAGAGGCGCCAGCTTGTCTGATGTCTTTGAGTTATAGCTTTACCTCCCCTCCCCTCACTTGTCTGATAATCCCATTTCAGTCAAAATGTCATCTTATGTTCATAACTTCACAGGTAAGGTTGTTACACATTTCACCATGATCTTATTGACCAGTTAGCTATTAGTTTTCAAATGATACCTCACAAGGCATATTTTGTACAAAGATTATTACAGTAGGGCGCGGGGTGTGAATACAGGGGTGCATTTGGTTACAGCTACAGTTAAAGCAAGACCCTGGAACAAAGCTCAGAGACGCCTTAGGTGTTGTGTAAAAAAATGTGTCAAACCTCCCCTGTAACATGGCAACTGACTCTCTTGCAGCGGCTGCAGCTTTCCTAATCTGTATGCTCTGTCACAGCCTCTTGCCATCCATTGGGTTAGCACCATGGCAACACCGTGGTCTTTAAACACAGGAGTTTGTGCTGTGATCGCAAATGGCATTAGGCAATTTAATTAAGGAGCTGGCAAAGGGAAAAAAAACTTTGTCAGTTTTATAAATTCCATTGTATTATGCAGCTCTGCATCTCCGTGCTCTGCTTAGAAGGATAAGAACATGCTCCCACACCTTTTCTTCTATTTCAAACACAGCTAAAAAAAGTGCGAGGAAGGGTGTGCGGGAGAAAAAGCACCCTGCCATTGGTTGGTGGAAAAATCTCCTGTGTGGTGTTATTTCCATGTTGGCTTGGCGCTGAAAAGCCGTTCCAACCAGCATCAGCCATGCCATCCTCCCTACAGCAAAACGTACAACACATACCGCCCTTCGTTCTGGCATCTGTAATAAAGTCAGTAAAGATGTCTGCCCCTAAGGCAGTGTGTCTCCTTCTTTGACCAGCCAGCCAGAGAACGAGGCATGCTCTAGTGAAGTGAGCGCAGGCCTATGGATTCTAAATTCCCAGCCCTGACACTGAGTCGCTGTGCGACCATGGACCCAGATCCTTAAAAATATTCAGGCTCTTCACTCCCACTGAAATCAATGGGAGCTATTTTGAGGCTTTGAGGGTCTGGGCCTTGGGCAAAGTACTTCTCTCTCTGTCCCTGTTTCTACCCCCTGGAATGATTGTACTTACTGCTTCATGATGTGATTGGCAGTGAGGAATCACTAGATGGTGGGTCAGATTCCCTGCCGGTGTAACATCATTGGCTCCAAGAAAGAGAATTTGATCCCGTGTTTGCAAAGTGCTCTGAACATGGAGAGAACTATGTCAGTGCTACTGCAACATCCACATTTTCTAACCAATCTATAAATAAAAATGGTATGGCTTTAACTCTACTGCCGTAGGGAAAGTGGAACAGGGCCTCCCCCAGCGTGGACAGTTATAGTAGTAAAAGAATACTTACAGTGGCATAGCCTATTCCCGTAAAGGAAAGTGAATAAGCTATGCCATCATGGTGTTTGCCCAGGCATAGAAAAGCAGCAGAATTAATAGGATCAAAGCCCATATTTACGTACTTCTTATTTTTGTATCTCATTTGTTTTAAACGCAATTCACCAATTACTTTCTTTTTTAACCCCTATATTTTGTGCAGCGAGACACTCCCATGTCCCAAGCCTTCTCCCATGTATTTTCTTGTAAGGCGGGCAATAGCACTAGTTCTGTTTGTCTGGGAGGAAGCCCTGAGATAAAAAGCTGCCATGTGAGCTTGTTAAACAAACTGCCTAAATTGGCTATGCCTTGTTATCTCTCTGAATCCTCCAAGAGCTGAGGGGCAGAAACTGCCTGGTTCGTAGCCTGATTTTCTCTCCCTGCTTTGCATGGTTTTTAATGAGAAGGGCTGTAAAATATTTTGTTTGTTCTTCAGTTTTGCTTTTGGGCTTTGGGAAGGGGGCTTTGAGCTCTGGCTGCCTTTGAATATATCCCAGAGGCCTCTGGGGCTCTTTGCAGGTATGGAAACTAGTCTTTACCGAGGGGGATATTAACAGATGTGATGAGAGGAGTCTTGTGGTTAAAGCACTGACTTGGGAGATCTGGGAGTCCCTGCTCCAGCATAGACTCCCTGTGCAACCTTGAGAAAGTCACATAGGGGCTGATTTTCAAAACTGCTTAGCATCCGCAACTGTGGTGGGATTTTCTGGAGCTCGGCATGTTTCATTTCTTAAAGTTCCCCATCTGTAAAGCAGAGGCTTCTTTCTCCCACCCTTTGTCTGTCTCATTTATTAAGATTATAAGCTGTCGGGGGAAGGGACAGTCTCTTGACATGTGTCCCTACAGCACCCAGCACAACAGGGCCTTGATCTGTATTGCGCCCTCTAAGCGCGATCTTAATACACGTAGTAATATGAAATGTCAGGGTCAGAAGAAAGATGCCTTGCAAGAAGCCCTGGTGGGATCCCACTGGGAGATGGTTCCAGGCACAGTTAGACGGAGTTGGGAGTTCAACCATCACCAAAGCTGCATGGCTGTACAGCTCCAACCAAAACCCCAAGCAGGTGGAGTAAGCGTGATTCAGGAAAGGCTGTCCTGGATTCAGTCTAGTAACTCCTGATGGACGAGAGCACCCCCTGCGCAGTGACGGGGGACAGCTGATAATGAAAAGGCACCTAGGTTTCCGTGTGACATCCACTCCAAGAGCAAAGGCTTGCTTCATCAGCAGCACCGTCTGTGACAAGGAATAGTCAGTGAATGAAACCATTTTGTGCCTTGCTTCAGCCAGACCAATGTGGAAACTTTCAGAGTCAGCAAAGGCAGTAGCAGGAAACAATGCTTCTTTCATTGAACAAAGAGGAATCAAAGCACTCCTGAGGAGTGCATAAGTGCAGAGAGCGGGGGAGAGGAAGGGACCAAGAAAGGGGAGAGGAGATAAAACTGAAAAGGGACAGGGAGAAAGGAAGGGAAAGGAATGGAGGAGAGGGAGAAGAACTCTCGCTAACAGGGGTCACATGCCACCACTCTACTGACTAGAATCAGCTCTGCTCAACTGTGTCATAGGCCTGGTACTGTCAACAGCGAATGGAGATTCTCCTTTAGCTCATGTAGTGAGAGTCTGTGGGCATCAAATCTGAGAGCTGCAAATGCTGTTGCCCATGCTGCATGTGAACGACCTTGACGCTTGTATATGTGGGAGGCCTCAGATTATTATACATGGATAAGTAGGCCTGAAGCTCTCTCTTTTTAGCTGGGGAACCCTGGGGCCATCTCATTTGATCCCTGAGAATCACAGGGGTAGTCTGCAGGTCACACAGTTAACTTCTGCATTTGTAAATGTCTTGCCCAAGCAAACCAAAAAAGGCTGGCTGATCTCTACTCTGGTTTTCCTGAATAAATAAAAGGCTGGGGAGACAGAGTCCTAGAATCAGCTCGCAGCACAATCATTCTTTACCCTATAAAATTTGCTTCATTTAACAAAATACATGCTGCGCTGAACTGCATCACGTTGCATTTTTGGAAGGTTCACAAATGACTAGCAATACTGCCGGTGCCTGTTACGAACTGAACTCTTGCCTTATTTGGACACTTAGGCTGCTGCTGGAAGGACATCCATTGTCCATTTCTCAGCACCAGCGTTAGCGGCATGAGGCTTCAGATGGCAATTGAAATAAACATCATGAGCAAAAATGAACTACTGGGGCAGAAAAGGGTGAGAAGCTAAGGGCACATCTGCACTGCCGAAAAAGTCCCACAGCAGCAAGTTTCAGAGCCCAGGTCAACTGACAGGTGCACAGGGCTTGGGCTATTGGACTAAAAATAGCAGTGCAGATGTTCCTGCTCAGGCTGGAGCTTAGGCTCTGAGACCCACCCCCTTGCGGAGTTTCAGAGCCTGAGCGGGAACATCTAAACGGCTACTTGTAGACCCGTCGCACGAGCCTGAGGAAGTTGACTTGGGGTCTGTTGCAGCGCACACATAGCCTATGATATCCTGGAGACATCCATACCCTTCGTATTCCTCATCAGATCTTTGGAACAAGCAGTTCTGAGAGCAGCTCCCAACCCCAGCTCCTGGGCATTACACTGAGCGGGGAAGGGTTCTGGGAGTTTAGTCATTGCTGTGGGGATCCCGGCGCACTACACCTGTGGAGTAACATTTCTGAATGTGCCCAGGTGACTTAGGAACTTAGATCCAATCTTCAAAAGGGATTTACTCACATAGGCCCAGATTTTTAAAAGTATTGAGATATTGCTGTGTTCAGCTCAGCATGGCAATGCCTAACTGATTTAAAGGCCTAAGTCTCAGTCAAAATCAGTGCAACTAGGGCGCCTAACGCCACTTGTGAAAAAAATTGGGTTTAGGCTTCTAAATCACTTAGGTCCTTTAGAAAATGCTACCCATGATCACCAGAGCTCAGCATTACGGAGTCTCAGGGCCTGGATTTCAGCACATCTCAGTCACCAGGGACACAACCCTAACCTCACAGAGCCAGATTTTCCCAAAAAGCGCAAAGCCGGATCTTCAAGCTCTCGGTACCCACAGTTGCAGCCAGATTTTTCAGAAGAGCTCACTGCACTGTGCACTGGGCGAGGCTGTCCTGAACATCCCGAGTCACTTATTTAGGTGTCCAAATGGGAGCAGAGTTCAATGGAAAATAGTAGCCTTGGGTCATGGACGGTAACGGGAGCCTTTCCCATTGAATTTAGCAGGGTATGGCTCCCTCCAGTAATGCCAATCTCTCAGCTCAGGGTCTGAAACAAGATGACCAGAGAAGAATCACTCTGACTTCACTAATAGACGCAGGACATGGTGTATGATAATGCCATCTATAAAACCAAGAGAGATTTGACAATCTTCCGGTTGCATGCGTGGCGGATCAGAACTCCTCACACATCTGTCTGACTGAGCAAATCCTATCCTCTGTTAGAAATTCAGATTAGCTTCGCATAAAGGATGCAGTGGGATGGCAGATGACCCTGTCTCAGGGTGCATTCTGAGCCGTCCTTTGACTTCACAAGGATACAAGTAGCGGTGGAGAGACAAGAATGGGACAGAGGAGGATTTCCTCCACCCCAGCTGCTGGAGAACTGAGGGTTGGGGTCAAATTGACCATCCCAGCCCCAGACATAAGACTTTATAGGGTCAGCACATAGAAGCTGGAGGAACACGCCAGCTAGCAACTAAAACCAGATTGTCCGTAACTGCCTATTATTTGTTCCCTAAGCCGCTCCATTGCTAGCAATTATGTCCTAATACGATAAAAACAACGGAGTACCTTGTAAGCATCATCTCTTTTGCTCCAGCTTCCCTCTCCTGCTCCCTTCACAGGCCTCTTGTCTGCCCTTGAGCACACAGGGTGAGAAAGCCGCCCGCTCTGCTGCTTCTGCCTCTGGATCAGTCTCTCTGTATCTCTTGGGCTCCTGGCTCTCTGTCTCTTTCAAATTGCCTCTGGCAATGTCACCTTCCCCCCCTCCTCCCGGAGCCTCTTAATGTCTCTCTCTCTCTTTGACCTTTTTATTACCAGCAGTAGTAAATATCCCTGTATTACTCTTTGCACAGGATGGCTTCGAGGAGCCCCAGTCATGGGCTAAGATCCCTCCTCCCGAGCTAGGGGCAGTACAGACAGAACAGAGATGATCGCTGCCCTGAAGGGCTGACATCCTAAACTAGCCTCTTCAGCCCTGCAGGCACAATGTTCAGCTATGGGAGCCTTCAGAAGTGGAAGCTGTTCAGGGCAGGGATTGACCCTTTTCTGTGTTTGTACAGCACCGAGCGCAACAGGGGCCACTGATAGTGATTGGGGCCTGTGGGTGCTGCCACTATGTAACTAACTGATCATAATAATATACCGTGTCCCTTCCCCTCAGAACAATCCTGACCCGCTCTGCCCTACCAGAAACCCCACCTCATCCAGAGAGGACTCTCTCTTTCACGCTCCCTTATTCCTCTTTTCTTTCTCTCTCAGTCTCTCCTTCTGCTCCCATCCTTTCCCTTTCAGTCTCTTTCCGTTCCCCCGCTCTTCTCCCCTCTCTCATTCCCGCTTTCACAGTCCATCCCCTTCTCTCCCCCGCAGTGGGGCCAGCCTCACGATTAGGCAAGACTCCTGGAGCACTGCTCTCCTGGAGTGCCTGGTGCTCAGCTGCTGTAGCTATGGAAACAGGCCACTTTACTCTCCTCCTTCCCTCTTCAACGTGCCCTCCGGCCTCCTCATTAACTCCAGCGCTGGCTCCACGGTCCCCAAGAACCTCTTGCTGCACGGAGAGGCTTGTGGCAACATGTGTGTTGCCTCCACATGGCTCACCTGAGGTGCAGGAGGCGCAGCGCCAAGGCTGGCCGCTGACTAGCCAGCACTTTGCATCCGGCAGGGCTGGTTTGGAGCAATGTTCCCCCCACTATACATCTGGAGAATAGGCCACCACCGTGTGCTGAGGTGCCCCGCCAGGACGAGGAGCAGTGAGGGCAGTTGCTCGGTAGCTGCTCAGATGAAATATAAATGTCTAAAAACCCTTGTTCTCTTCATTCTTGATCACTCCAGTCCTAGCTCCATCCCAGCTCTGCCAAACCCCCGAGTTCTGCACGGCCTCACCCCACTATTCCCTGTGCTAGGTTCCCTCTACAGCTCTGTTCATGCACCTTAGACCTGACTTGCAGCCCGCCTGTTACTCCAGCCCTGGGCTACTGCACCCAGCTATGACACTGCCCCTCAGTGCCCCCCTTGTTCTAATCCAGAGCTCCCCAAGACCAGCTCTGCAAATCCACCTCAGTCTTGCCCTGCAGCTCGCCCAGCTACCGCGATCCCTGCTCCCACACAACTCTGCCGGAGCATTTCAAACCTGCCCTGCAGCAGCCCCTGTTCTTCCAGTTCTGTGCCTCTTCCCAGCAGACCCTGCCAAATGAGGGATGTGTTTGAGAGCCGGACACAAACTGCCTGGGGAAGACCAACTTGAGAGACCACCCAACTTAATTTGCTTGAGACCAAATCTTGATCCTGCCCTAGCCTAGATCTCCAAGCTAAGGCACTATCCTAAAAGCCAGGCTCCAATCAGCCCGGCTCCTGAATTAATATGCGTGGTTTACTTCCCAACACCAGTTACCCAGGCTCTCACTTGCGATGTAATAAGAAGTCCTGCTGCATACACATTACTGTCTTGGTTACTGTGGCCAAGCCTGTCAGATTGAGATAAACATTCCGGGCCCTTTAATGAGGTTCCTCCTGAATGCTGTGCTCTAAATAATTCAGGCAAGATCCTGAACTGCCTAGAAAATACCTCCAGGTCCTTCCTAGTGAACTCCATCGAGGCCAGCTAAGAAGGGGAACAGCTGGGGACTTGACTGCAGAGGAACTCAAGCACCTCTCTGAACACATGTAAGGAAACTGTGGAGGATGCTCCTGAAAAACTAGGGCATGCTCTTCAAAGGCAGATGGACAACCAAGCTGCCCTTGGAACTGCACACTGTTATGTTGCTGCTCAAAGCTCTGGGACTTGGTAGCTTGTGGGCAGCCGGAGAGATCTCATCAACCCCAGTCTCTGCCGCCAGCCTTAGAAAAGCCTCTTTCTAGCATAGGGAAGGGGACTGGCCCTGCACACAAAGCAGCACCTCGTGTTAACGTTTTGGGGAGCAAGAGGATTACTTGTTGCAAGATAAATGCTCTGCAGGAATATCGCTGGCCCAGTGGCAGGCTCAGCCAAATCGTCAGTTGCTGTGAATTGCAGTGGAGCTTCGCCTGTTTATACCAGCTGAGGATTCGGCTCCGTGCAGCTAACCGAGCCAGGGACACATTTAGAAGCTAACAATAATGGCTGGAAGCTGAAGCCAGACAAATGCAAATTAGAAATAAGGCACTGATGGTTAGCAGTGAGGGTGATTAACAATCTCCCAAGGGAAGTGGGGGATTCGCCATCTGTTGGAATTGTCCAGCTGAACCTGGATGCGTTTCTTGAAGAGATGCTTAGTCAAACACATGGTGCTGGGCACAACATTGACGTAAGTGGGTGAAATTCTATGGAGGTCAGACTAAATGACCGAATGGTCCCTTCTTGCCTTAAAAGCTATGAATCTAGCATAATTTGCACCTCTCATGTTAGCCTCTCAAACACTCCACAAAGGTTGGCTAAGATCATTATTCTCATTTTGACGGGGAACCCAGAGTCACGCAACGGGTCATTGGCAGACAGGGAAAGAGAACCCAGCTCTCCTGACTCCACCCACGAGGCAGTATTGCCTTACTGTGGGTAGGGATGAGGTGAGTTCTACCACATGGCTCTGGCTTCCTGCTCAAATCTGGGACTCCTAGTATATGCCAGACTGTTTGTGGGCATGTATTTACTCCCAACTAGACCCAGACAGAAGGAATGTGCCAGTACTCAGGGGCTCATTTGTATCCTCTACCGACCTCTTCTTTCCTGGACACAAGGGCTTGAACCTCCAACCAGAGAGACCAAAACCCACTTCCTGAGAATGTCAAGCATGTGGTCCCAGGCCGCTTGGAAATGTAGTTCTAGAGAATTTGACCCCACACTGGCAGAGGGATGCAAATAGAGGAGGAGAGATGGTGATGGAGGCACGGGAACAGGTGAGGACTGGCAGGCACTGAGAAACCCATGCATTTACTAATGAGCCCAATACTAGCTCTGCGCCAACGGTGCCGTACTTGCTGGTCATGAGGAATGAAACGAGGGAGACGGGCAAGATGGACAATCCCAGCAGATTATTTTGCAAAGACCAAAGGAGTGCGCAGGGGGTGCAAATCTGGCTCACTTTAAAATTCTCCCTTTTCTGAAGCCAGATTTTAGGCCTGATCTACACTGAAAGAATTTTACCGGCATAGCTACGTCAGGGGCAGGAGTGATTTTTTTTTAACCAACATAGCTATGCTGGCATACGCCCTAGCGTGGACACACTTATGCTAGTACAACTGTGCTTAATACTGGTAATAGTATGTGCTGGTTCCTGACTGGGTACAAGCACTTTTATACCAAACTAACTGCATCCATGTGAGGGGGAAAGTTGCCAGTTTAACTCTCCTGATATAATTAAAGCAGCAAGACTTTTCAGTGCAAACATGCCCTCAACCTCCTTTTAAAGATGCAGCATGGTCTTCTCTATAGCCCTTTGGCTGAATGGCTCTCCATGCAATTTGCACTGTTGGCCTTTCCTGTGCCACACTATTTCACGCTCAGTATCAAGCAGAAGCTGTAGTGGAGGCTCCAGGAATGGAAGAGAAGAAAGGCACCTGCATCAAGCCTCACGAATTCCTTTGATTTGTTTCGGCTCAGGATTATTGTTCCAGAAATATTTACTTCCAGCGTAATTGTAGCTGACACCTGGTGGGCTCTTTCCATTTCCTCTCTCCGCCACAGGTGACTGGGTACATTAGGATATTAATAGCCAAAGGTGGGGAGGGGTCAGGCGGCTTGTTCCAGCAGTAGACTGCGAAGAATTTTCTGCTACCAGCCGGGAGTCATTATGAGCCTTGTGTCTAGTTAAACAAATGATTAGACAGGCCTATTAAAAAAAAGAAAGTGTGTGCTTTTGGAAATGGAAGAAAAGGGACGGTGGAGTAGAATGACAGAGGTGGGGAGGAAGCCTGGACTCTAGGTCTTCCCCTGTATTGTTTCAAAACTTGGAGTCTTTGTTCCATGTGACACTGGCATAGAGAGCTATACATGAACTCGGTACACTATGTGTAGGCTTGGCAGAATTTGATTTTTATATTTTTTTGTAAGTTCAGTGGATAATAGTGATGTTTATTTTTAAGTAATTTTTTTATCAATTTAAATTTTCACAGTGGTGCAAAATTATGGGTTTTAAGCTATTTTTTTTATTTTTTCAGTTTTCACAGTTCAGGGAAATTCTGGGGGGGGCAAACAATGGGGGGGCAGACAATTACTTAATGGCAGTGGATTCTGAGATTCAAAAAGTTAAAGCTTTAAATTATAACCTTTAAAACACTAATTGTAGATATTGCATGCCAAAATAGACTAAGGAAAGGTCCTTAAATCAAACTCTAATACATTCTCAGGCAGCATTTTTCTTACATTGGTGTGACACCTCCATCACAGCCTTACTGTGTGGCATGAGAGTATGTGGTGCTCTTTTGATTCAGCAGCATCCTCCCCTTGCAGAATTTTCCTCCCAGCACTCATCTTCCTCCCCCACCTCTACAAAGGACTCCTTCACCGTCGAAGCTCCACACATGCCACTTGTATAAACTCAGTTTCTCACTGATTCCCCCTCCCCCTGATGCCCAAACTCCCCTTTTAATCCAGCTGCCCTTGGGCAGTGGCTTCTGAGCACTTGAGTTTGAAGGTGTGGGGGCTATGGGGGATTAATCAGCACTGGAGCGCCACCAGCAGCAGCAGAAAGACCGCTGAGCCAACCTGAGGGGACTCCATCGCTCTTTCATCTTTCATATCCCCACACCTGCAGGTGGTGAGTGATAGTGCAGAAATGTCATTCGTTCCATCATCACGGACCTTTATCTGCCATTTCCTGTCATGTTCTGGTTCTCCGTGACAGCCTTTGATGGCAGACACTGTGCTGATGTGACGTGAATTCCCCTCAGCCTCCTCGGAAACCAACAGGAAGGGAAGCAGCTGAAAGAGAGGGGAGTGCGTGGGTGGGTGGTGGGTGTGATGGGTGTGTATGATGGGAGCCCCTCAAAGGGAGGCAGAGTTTAATAGTTATTAAGCCAGTTACCAAGCCAAGATTTCATATTCACCATGCTACCTCCTGCAGCAGGGTTGAATTTGCAAAAGTGTCCCTGGAAGCCTGTTGCCTCCCTTGTTCATGTGGTGCTGATGCTGCTGGCACCAGGAAAGAGAAGAGTAAGAAATGAAAGTGGACAGAAGATGAGAGAGGAAGGATGGTCTTGTCTTTGGGAAGCAGGAGATGGGGCTTCAATTCTTGGCTCTGCTACGGTCTCCCTGTGTAACGTTCTGCATTGCTGCACATCTACATGGCAGCTAAGATGCTGCACGTGGCTGTGGTAACATTGGCTAGCTGCTTAGACCTAGGGTCTCAAATGGGGTTACACTCAGGAGGCTAGCCTGTGCCGCCACAGTTGGGCGGCTATTTTAGCGCTCCAGCTCAGTCAAGACTAGCATGTGTTCATCTATCCAAGCTGGCAACTGCACCGTCTGATGAAGCTCAGATGTACCCTTCAGGTGAGCGCTCCAGAACATGCTGTGCTCTTCTGGAAACTGTTTCTTATTCCGGTGCCCTTACGGGGAGCTGAGCACTGCTGGGAAATCCGGCCCTTGATCTCTGGTAACATTTTCAAAAGCACCAAACTGGTTCGGGTGTCTAGGTCTGACTGACATTCAATGAAGCATACGCTCTGAAATCACTTAGGTGCTTTTGAAAATTATTCAAGTAACGATGGATGAAGGAAAAGGAGACAGAAAAGAATGAGAAGAGGCTGAAAGCACATGACTGTTACGGAAACTACTTGCCTTTTCAGAAACTTAGCAATGTCCTGGGCTAAAAGCTCAGGGTTAAATAACTGGACTTATCTTAGCAGCTGTGTGGATCTTACAAGACCTTACAGTGATCTCCAGCACTTGCCCCCCAGCTTGCAGCTGGCAGTCTTGACTGGAGTATTCTGGATTATTATCTGACAGCACTATGATAATTGTAAGAGAAGCAGAAACCTGCAGTACTATTTGGGTCAACTGGAGAGAGAAACCATCCATCAGAACTCTCCCAGATCCTGGATAACTTTATCCAAGGATTACAACTGGATCCAGACTGAGCTGGTTAACACTTGAGAAAAGCTTTTGTAGTAACATTTTGGCTCTTATGCTTCCATTCCTGGCCAGAAAGACCCTGAAGAGCAGAGGCACATGGGAATGGAGAGAAATTTCCCCACACTTTTCCAAAAAGATTCCAACTAGGTTTGACTTTAGGACAAATTTATGGAGTCCTTGTTTTAGCTGAAATAAGTCTCCCAGCCACATTTTGTTGATATACGTTTTCTCAGCTTTGCACTTAGAGGTACCTTTCATTCCAGGGGCTCAAGGTGCTTCACGAATGCAAATGAATGGTATCCCCATTTTGCAGGTGCCTCAGAGTGAAATGACTTGGCAAGACTGTGACAGAGATGAGAACAGAACTTTGAAATACTGACTCCTAGTCCTCTGCTCTGACTACTTGGACACATTCCTTCCCAGAATAAGGAACAGAGTCAAGGAATCCTGGAGCCCTGTCTTTTCTGTAATCTCTAAAGTTTATCCTCAGAGTCAGTGAAATAACCCAGAAGTCTTGATTTGCAATCTCCTAGTAATGACCAGACCTGTTTCCCAGAGCCCATAATAGAACTCAGGAGTCCTAGTGTCCAATCCCCGGCTCTAACCATTAGATACCACTGCTTATTTTTGATATTTGAAATGGGAACGTTGTCAGTAACAGGTCAGTTCTGGCCAGAAAGATGCACGCGAGAGATGCATGGGCAACCATCCCAAGTCTGCTTTATTTGCTGGAAAGGAGGGATACCAAAGCAGATGCCATCAGCACATCAGACACTGAACAAGATAACCATGGTCGTGTTTGGAGTCCCAGCCTCACAAGACAGAGCAGACGTGAGTCCCAGATGGACCTGTCAATTCCAGCTAATAAAAAGGATATTTCACGCATCAGGAACTTTGCACGCACTTTAATGAGAGCCAACAAAGACTCTGGGATGCAAATCTGGGACTGTGAAAAGCAACTCCCAGGACAGACACTGTTCTTCACAGTAGGCTGAGCCCTTCTCAGTTACACCATTTTAGTCTCATGGGGCGTGATACACATGGGAACACCATGGTGGCGACTCAGACCACCCCCCCCCCGGCCTCCTTCAGTGCGACACCAAAATGCCGGACTCTCCAGCTAGCATTACAGGCACCATTCAGCGGAACCAATTTAGTTCAGTTCATGCCAACAAGGCTTCTTATAAGAAACAATTCCATCTCTTTCAATCAGGCAACGAGCCTATTGTCAAGGGAAAGGTAGATTATTCGCGCAGCAGCTGCTGCTGCTTTCTCATGCTCATAATTTATTTTGCAAATGTTAGAGACAGGCCCGACGTTATCCATCCCTCATCCCATCCTTAAATTTTCTGGGGCTTGCACAGAACAGAACCCGGACTTCCCTTAGATTTACGTTTGCAAAATCAAAACCCAGCTGATTTTGCCTGTCTTCAAAATAATTGTATATCCAAAAGCCTCATGTGAAACTCCGGCTCCAGCTGACCATGAACCCACAGTGACAAAGACATGAGCAGCATCCCCAGCTGTCCACTGTCATGCCCTGTGGCCTGATTTATCATCATGCACCTGGAATGGTGCCCGTTGGGCTCTGTTCTCCACCAACTCCATGGACCTGTTTTGTTTCTCTTCCTCTGCCTTGTCTTTCACTAAAGGAAGGGGCGGGGGCAGTCTCCCTCTCCAGTCAGAGCCCAGGGCTGATCCAGAGCGCTCCCCCAGCATGGGAAAGGATTTCTTCACTGACCGAGAGTTAATGCAAAGCTCACAAATGTTGTCATCATCAGCACAAAGGGGAAGGAAGCCATTTCAGGGCACAAAGAGAGCTGTTAGTCAACGTGGGACTTAAAAACTCATGCAGATGCAAAAGGCCTGATTCTGAACTCTCTGCACCGCATGCCAGTGATCTCACCTGTGACCAGTGGCAGATGCCATGCTACCAGATCAGAAGATTAGCAGGGTGCTAGCTAACAGAGAATCAGCCCCCTTACGTGTATTTTGGAGCATGGGATTCTTGACACCAGACTGTGTCCATGAAATCCAGATCTTGCTTCCAGCTGGGGCCAATACCTGATGCATCAGAATAGAACAAAAAAAAAAAAAAAAAAAAACCTAATCAACCAAATCCTCTGTAATGCATCAGGGCAAATGTACAATGAATGTTGTATAAGGGGTGAACACATCTTTCTGAGTCCAGTCTGAGATCACCTGGAACTCTGAAGGGTGATGTTTGCTTGTCCTTCTGTTGGCTTGTATAGCCACAAGACTGATCACACATTTCTGAAGCCTGCTTTGACCCAAAGGAAACCAGAGCTCTGACCAGATCTAAAACGCTGGACCCCTAGGCTTGGGGGGAATTCACATCTGGATCCAAACTCTGTAGCTTAGGCCCATCTGTCCAGGATGCCAACATGCTTTTCAAGCTTAATCAACACAAGGCTGGGATGAATGTTCACAATCAACTTCAAAGTCTGCAGTTTTCATCTTTCATTTTGATTTTGCTAAACTGCCCAACACTTAAAAAATAAAAGCCTGTAAAATTTCACAGCCATAGTTTGAAAACAGGGCCAAGCCTGAGAAGTGAAATATACCCTGTTTTCCACTAAAATGCTCTCCTTTTATTCAATTTTTTCTGTCTTGCAAATCCTCAGAAACTCTGATTCTTTCCAACTGCTCTTGTAGCCAAGAGAGACTTGTTTTCCCAAGATGGAAACAAACTGTATTCATTTCCAGAAACTGGTGACTAGAAGTACAAATGATTAAGTATCAAAGGCATTAGATTTATTATGAATGATGATGGTTGATATTGTTATTATAGTAGTTACAAGTCTGACCATTGCAATTCATTTGCTGGATCTTGGAAAGAGTTGTTATGCGAACTTTTAAAAATATATCTATTTTAAATAATAAAACCTGGCTCACATAAACCAACCTAAATCTCATTTGGCCACAGGGCTGGATGAAGGCAATTCAGAGCCCTCGGCATGCCAAAACATGGGTGCCCTTCTGGCCCCACTACCGTGCCGTGACCACATGATCCATTTGGAATGGTAAGTGCCCAATGAGAAGCATGGGACAATTGACACCTCTCCAAGCTATCGTATCAGGTTGTCTGCAGACTCAGGCAGACAGTGTATTCGCATCACTCTTCAAGCTTTCCTCTTCCCCTGTAGGGGCTAGAGACTCTTTTCTTTGCTTTAAATAAAAGCTGAGGGCTTGTCTACACATTAAATGCTAAAGAGGCACAGCTGCAGCGCTTCAGTGTAAGCAGTCACTGTAGCATCAGGACAAGTTCTCCCATCCCTGAAGTTAATCCACCTTCCCTGAGGTGGTAGTTAAATCGGCGGAAGAATTCTTCTGTCAACCTAATGCAGTCAATGCTGGGGATGAGGCTGGTTTAACTACATTGCGCAGGCAGGTGGATTCTTCACACCTTTGAGCAATGAAGCTGGGTCAATCTAACTTTGTAGTGTAGAGCTGGCCTGAGTATGGCTTTGTCACATGACTCCAGGTGCTGGATCTTGGGTGCAGACCTATACCTTAATCCAGCCACAGATAGTTCCATTGAAGTCAATGGATAAAACTCACCACTGGCCCACGGCCTATGCACCACTTCAACCTTAACTGTGGGGCCAAAGTAGGACTAAAGTGGTTCATAGGTCTTGTACTGACCTTCTGCACAGGGGTGAATTTCATTCCATGTGAGTACAGTTGTAGAACTGGGACCTTCAGTCTGGATTCTGTAAAGCGCTTAACTTTATGCACATGCTGACATCCCACTGAAGTCATATCCTTAAAGTTGAGCATGAATGTCAGTGCACTGATGGATAGAGTTGCTTTGTCAAAGAAAATTCTCGCTTCCCCCTACAATAAATCCTCAGTGCTTTTCCTCAATCAGTTTAATATGCCCAGATCCCCAAGCTCATTCAGTGTGAGTGATGCGCACGCGCGCACACACACACACACACAGAGGAGATGGGGAGTTTCTAGATATCCTTTGAGGTAAACAAGGAAGAAGAGAATGGGGTGGGGGGAGTTTAAATCCCATTGACTTCAACCAGTGCTTAAAGTTAAGCAGGTGCTTAAGTCTTATCCTGAATATCCATGGCATCCTGAATTGGGTCCTGAAAGTGTCCAGGAAAGAAGGAAATGAAAATGTCACTGTAAGAGTTAATTTTTCTCTTCCCTTTTTCCTGCAGGAGAGATTTCATGCCGTGCTGAATGACTAAAATAATATGATATTACAAAAGGCTGCAGTACAGTATATTAGATGCCACAGCACTGTTACAGGGCATCTGTCAGCACCAATCACAAAGATTGATGACATCAGGAATGGGCCTGACGTTTCCAAATGAGCTGTTTTGATAGAGATGCCATTCAAAAGGGCCCTACAATAAAATAAATAAATAAAATTTAAAAAATCAGATGGGAACTGGAATGTGAATGCAAAACATTTGTCACCTTTGTCCTACCGATTTAAGGGTTCCCTGCCTGTCAACAAGGCAATCTGGTGCATTCCAGGTATGGGTACACCGCAATAAGAGACCCCCCCGGCATTGCTGCAGCTGGCTCGATTCAACTGACTTGAGCTTGAGTGGCTTGGGCTACGGGGCTAAAATTTGCAATGTAGACATTTGGGTTTGGGTTGCAGCCTGGGCTCTAAAAACCCTCAAAGGGAGCGGGTCTTAGAACTTGGGCCCCAGCCAAAGCCCCGTTGTGCTTAGCTGTGTACAAACATACAGCAAAAGAGAGTCCTTGCCTCAAAATGCTTAGAGTCAGAACAGAGACATAAAAGGACTTGCTCAAGGTCTCACCATAGGGAGCTGGCCGGGAATAAGATTTTCCAGTTCATGGGAAATTCCATGATTCTAACATTTTTTGTTATGCAAAGGAGCAAAAACAAAGCAAAATTTCTACATTTCCCACAAAATGAAATTCCAAAAAGAAAAATGGTTTTGGGTTAATCAAAATGTTTTGTTTCAATAACAGCTAAACATTTCAGTCTGATTTCAATCTTTGAAAACACACAAGAAAAAAAAAAGTTATAAAAACCAAAAATATATACCAAAGAACTTTGTTTTTTAAAAAAAATGGAAACTCTCCGTTCTGCAAATGTTGAAATGAGAAATGCTGTATTTCAGGGCCTTTTTTTCCAAAACAAAATGCTCTCACAACTGACACATTTTTGGAAAAAACATTTCGACACAGTTTCCAACCAACTCTAGAGTAAAACTCAGGTTTCCTGAAGCTGACGTCAATGTCAGTAGCCACTGACGAGACCATGCTGAGTAACACAGTCAAGCCACATTAGAGTCCTGACCCTGTAGTTGATTCTGCTACTGTGAGCCTCTGCATTAGTTCAGAGCTCAAGAAAGTCAATGGGGCTAAACACAAACATAGGAGCACTGCTATGGGGTCCAACTGTAGGATCGGGGACATAGGTCATTGTAGTCTTGGATTTCTTTTAAAGCTACCCATCTAAAAGCCAGACAATTTGGTATTCTCTTATTCTTGTACAAGGAAGACAAAGATAGAGACAACGCTATGTAATCTAGAGCTTGGCTGCAGACTGTCCATTAGGAAGCTATAACAAACCTTTTGTAGGGTAAAGGATGTTTACACTTGCTGAATTTTGAGTAGTAGGGGAGTCAGTCCAGTAGTTAGAGTCTGGGTATGAGGACTTCTGGGATCTCTTACCAACTCTGCCACTGAGTTTCTGCATGTCCGCTACCTTACTTAACCCTGCTATGTGCCTCCGCTTCCCCTTCTGTAGAATTGGCCTGGAGATGTCAGGAAGAATTAACTGACTCTTGTCAAGTATTTTGAGCCCCCCTGGATACAAGGGCAAATTGTCATTATGTGTATGTGCATCCTTCCCATGGTTGCACCTACGGTGCCATATAAATAAGTGAATTAGCTAAAAATAATATTGTCATATCTCCTTCTCCATCTCGAGGAGAGCTGGCAAAGAACGTGGAGGTTAGAGCGTCACCTTGGAAATCTAGGGCAACAGCTAATTTCAGGCAACAAAATCCCATTTCATTCTCTGGGGCTGAGGGCGGAAATTGTCCTCTTCACAGGAAAGGAAAACGATTCTGCTAGTGTGGGGGGAGCGGGAGCCGCTGAGCTCTGCACGCTGCAGGCAGGATTAGCATGTGTCCAAGGTGGCAGCAGGCAGGGAAGAGATAACTGATCCCATGAACCGACCAGGCAGTGCAGATTCCAGAAGCTGTGGATGAGACAAAGGCAACAGATGCCTCAAGGTCTGATTCTGATCTCGTCACTCCAGCTGAATAGGGCTGTGCTCCATCACTAGCCCCACGGAAGCGGCTGGGCCAGCTCCCAGGGGAAGAGACTAAGTGACGTGAGTAAGGATGGCAGGGGATGGCCCGCAGTGTGTGACCTGGACTGGCCTGAAAACTTTGGGGCGTTCCAGTTTATGCCGTCCTGCCTCAGCTTCCCCTTCCCCCCTCGCCTCCCGCTGTCCTCCCTGACATCATCGTCTCCTCTCCCAGCTGCATCAGGGGCACAAGGAACAGCCGCAGAGAGCTTCCCCTCTTCATTGCTCCTCTTTGCATTGTCAAGTGCCTCCTGGAGGAGGCTAATGAGCGTGGGCCCCGGGAAATGAATGCTTAACTGGTCAGCCTGGGACTGGGTCCTTGGCGAATACTAATATCACATGAACTGGAGCCTGGCCTGCCAGACTCAGGCTGCTAATTGCTCCGTGCTGCCTGGCTTGCTGCATTTCTCACTTATTTAAGCAGCCCCCGGCCAGTCCAAACGCCGGTAGGGACATTTTATTTTATTGGCGGAGATTAACCGTTTGAAGCCTGCAGCCAGGGAGCTGTTGCCACCAGTCGGCCCCTCAGAACTGAGGCTGAAATCACACCCGTGCAGAGGCCCCACGGAAGGTCAAGGCACCACTTCTGTCCTGTCACGGTCTCAAGGGGCAAAAACGGTGCCCAGGGCTCAGGCTGGCACGTTTCCATTTGCACAGGCCTGAATTCCACCCCAGCCCGGCTAACAGCAGCTGATGTCTTATGGGAATCTCTGAACAGCCTGTGTGGAAGCAGTGACCGCGATTACCCACCGCTGCTCTGCTCAGCACTGAGGCCAAGAACGAGTGGCACAATCCATGCCTGCAGCCTACGCCCTGACTGCTGCCTGCGGTCCTCCCTTCCTAGTGCAGATCTGAGCATCCTCCATTCGCTTGCCTGCGCACACGTCAGGGGTCGCTCCAGAGAGGCCGACGGCCTGACGCTCCCGAGAGAGGAGGCTTATCATTATAGAGTGCTCCACGGCGCTAGGTGCTGGATCTACACACTGCTAGAGACAGTCCCTGCACTTCAGTTGCCGTCTGCCCAGACAAGGCGAAGGGAGGACGATCGTCACTGTTGTAAAGATGGGGAAGTGAAGCAAACAGAGATGAAGCGACATCTGGCCCACTAACCCCAACATTATCCTTCCTCACAGCTGCAGCCACAGCTCTCCCTGCTATTATGGGGGCCGGCTCTCTTTGGCTACCTCAGTCCTACTGTTGAACCCTAGCTCTTCTCTTCCTCCCACCCACCGACAGCTCCGCAAAGTCTGGTACCCCATCACGCTCAGCCCAGCCTAGATGTGGGAATGCCGGAGATCCACTAAGAAAGCCTGTACTGTGCGTTTTTCCAGCATAAGAGGCGGAGATAGTTGGCTGCAGCTTGAGATTAAGTAGCTGACCTGCAGAGAGCCGATCCAGCCCCAATCCAAACATCCGACCTTGTACCTGGACATATGCACTCTACCCAGAGGCTGGCAGGGAAAGGCTTAACCTTTTCCCTTCTGGCGACTGGGACTTTTCCACAGTTCATTTCAAACTGGTCCTTATTTCAGGGGGCTGGGCTGAGTGGCTGAGCTATGATGCCGTGTTTTAGAAGTGGTGCCTCAGGAACAGCATAGCTCTCCTGCAATACTCAGTCTCTGGCTCGGTGTACCCTATAGATACCATTGCCTGCCCTCAGCACCCCACCTGGAATATTGTGTGCAGTTCTGGTGTCCCATGTTTAAGAAGGATGAATTCAAACTGGAACAGGTTCAGAGACGGGCTACTAGGATGCCTTCCTCTGCAGCATGGGGCAAGAGTCGCTTGCTGGTGGATTCCCTGCAGCTTGAGGTCTTCAAATCTCACTTTTGAGGATTTCAATAACTCAGTCATGGGTTCGGGGTTGTTATAAATGTGTATGGGTAGGGTTTTGTGGCCTGCCTTGTGCGGGAGGTCAGACTAGATGATCATATTGGTCCCTTCTGACCTATGAGTCTATGAGTCTATGAGTCTATGATCCGAGGAATGGAAAATCTGCCTTATGAAAGGAGACTCAAAGAGCTTGGCTTGTTTAGCCTGGCCAAAAGAAGGCTCCGGGGGGATATGCTTGCTCTATATAAATATATCAGGGGGATCAACGTTAGGGAGGGAGAGGAATTATTTAAGTTTAGTACTAATATAGGCACGAGGACGAATGGGTACAAATTGGATATTAGGAAATTTAGACTAGAAATTAGACGAAGGTTTCTAACCATTAGGGGAGTGAAGTTCTGGAATAGCCTTCTGGCTTTAAGACTAAGCTTGATAAGTATATGGAGGGGATGTTATGATGGGATAGTTTAATTTGAGCAATTGATTTTGGATTATCGGCAGATAAGTCTGCTCAATGGTCTGTGGGAATGCTGGATGGGATGGGAACTGAGTTACTGCAGAGAAATCTTTTTTGGGTGCTGGCTGGTGAGTCTTGCCCACATGCTCAGGGTTTAGCTGATCGCCATATTTGGGGTCGGGAAGGAATTTTCCTCCGGGGCGGATTGGCAGGGGCCACGGAGGTTTTTCGCCTTCCTCTGCAGCATGGGGCATGGGTCGCTTGCTGGTGGATTCCCTGCAGCTTGAGGTCTTCAAATCTCACTTTTGAGGATTTCAATAACTCAGTCATGGGTTCGGGGTTGTTATAAATGTGTATGGGTAGGGTTTTGTGGCCTGCCTTGTGCGGGAGGTCAGACTAGATGATCATATTGGTCCCTTCTGACCTATGAGTCTATGAGTCTATGAGCACCATGGATCTGTGATGTAAGGGTTACCGCATGGAATCCCAGCCTACTGTACCGTTTGTGCTAAAGGGAACCCTGCCCTTTGCTAGCAGGCATGCTAGAGCAGGAATGTACACAGAACGTTTAGATCAAGCTCCCCTTTAATTAACTGGGATTCTCAGGCATGTACATCGAACCCTTGGTTACCAATCTGTAAACTCCCCGTGTAGCTCAAACATGCACAGAGGAGTTGAACAGCACGCATGCACCACAGACAGTGATGTATGAATCAATGGGTCAGAGCTGGTGGCAAACAAAAGGCAATGGTCAACCATGAAAAGACAGTGCGAAAGGAAACACATACACAAGAATTTTTTGCATGATGTTTTCATTTCCGTTTGACTCACTCACATTTCACTACTGCCTGTTGGATGCTCACTGATTACACAGATGCTGTATCCACTATATTCTCCCTTATACTTGGAAGATAGATGGATTTGCTGAAAGTGTCAGTCTCCTCCAGGGGAGCCTCCAGGGAATGGCAACACGTGTCCTGCCTTCAGTGGAGCAAAATGAGTCATGGCCAAAGGCACCAGAAGGGGTGAATCCACCATTGTTCATTGAGACTACAACCAGACTGCTTGGATGCTCTTAGCCCTCATCTAGACTGGGGATGTGCCCTAATTATAGCCACTGGTGTAGCACCAGTACAAACTGCTACGGGTGACATCTTGACTCTGTTGACGTCACTGCCTCCCAGAGTTCCCCTTGACTTCAGTTTCACCACTAGTCTAGAGAGTTTCAAGCTGGTTTAAGCTGCACCAGTCCAATGACATTTTACAGCAGTTTAGCCCACCTACTTGAGGGGTTGCATGGGAGCAGCTACTCCAGTGGCTGGAATCTGCTATGGAGACAAGTCCTTAGAGCCAGTCTGACACCTTTTGAACTTCAGCTCTCAGTAGAGGCTGGACTTTCATCTTTTCTGACCATGAATCAGTTCGTATTCTGCACCTCTTCCCCCCACTGCCATCTTGGAAAGTTCTCCTTTGAGGTAAGACCCACCCACAGTAAATCTGTAGATAAATCATCCTTGTATTCGGTGGTTTCCAGATACTTATTTCTTGGAAGATTTCAGCATAACCAAACCTGCGCAGACAGAGTGATTTACTGCTCCAAAATTATTCATTCACACGAAGAAATCTTTTATTTTCACATCGTTTCTCTTCGGGGAACTAAGTCTATGTTTCTATGGAGACCAGCGAAGATTCTGTCTCTACCCATCAATTTAATACCCAGGCTCCTGTCACTGAGGTTCTTTCCAGAATGCAGGGGGCAGAGAGGAGGGGAGAGATATAAATTCTCCCCGCCCCCACCAATCCAATATAGCTCGATGGGGAAACACTATGTACAGTCTAGCTCTGCTCCGGAGCCCGGAGATGGTGGGCCGGGCAGGGGAAGGCCGCAGCAGCAGGAAGAGTGTTCTCAACCAGTCCATTTTGTTGGTGACCCTGTTGACAGAAATTTTCATTCACAAAAACAGGTCTCTGGTTAATCCATTTGCCACTGGACTGAGGGTTCGGTTTTCAGAGCTCCAGCTGCTTTAGCCCTTAAGATGAAGAGTGTTAACGATGCATCTCACTCCTTCACACCAGCCTGCTGACAGGCTGCTCTTCACCCTGCCTGGCCTACTAACACCACCGTGCTCTATCTTTCTGTCTCAGTGCAACCAACTATATTACAATTGCATCTGTGTTGAGGGTGTCAAGTTGCAGCATTCCAATTTGTTCCATTTTATAGTGTAGCTAGGACCTTAGCTGTTCTGAACGGTGCTAAAAACTTAACCATGTCCAAGGCTTTATTGCATTTCAAGTACACAGTTAAAAACAATTTTATGTCCCAGCCACAAATGGAAATCCCCCAGCCTGGCTGTAAATATAGAGTGAATTGGTTCTGAGCGATGATTTGAGAAATGGCTTATGATGGGGATACAGGTGTCCTGTGTGTTTAGACTGTAAGATCTTTGGGACAGGGACTGTCCACTTCTTTATGTTTGTACAGTTCCTCATACAATGGGATCTTGGTCTTGGCTGGCAGACCTCAGAGGCAGACGCCAAGGGACGAACACGCCTCAGTACAATGCCTTTATGGGTTTAAAGGGCTGTAATAAAACCCGCAACTCCTAAAAGTATTGTTTGAAAAAGCACAAGAGAAGATGAAGAAGGGACATTCAAAGATTCAGAACAAAAAGCTACCATGGCACTGACATGCAAAGTTATTCTTCCTTGAAAAGTAGAAAAAATGCCTATCATATTTACCTTTCTAAAGTGCCCCTCGGGCAGCTGCCTCCAGGCTAACAATATTAAACATGTCGCGAAGAGCAAAGAGAGTTCAGAAAGCTGAATCAAACGGATGGGTTTGAAATCAGGGGCATGTAAACCTGCAAAGCGCCATTGAAGTTAATAGAGCTATGCTCATTCGTGCCAGATGAGACTCTACCCCTATATATTAAGCTTCAAAACAACTGGAGATTCTGAAGCTAATGTCCATCCTCCATAAGTGGCTGCTTGCAGGCATGGAACAAAACGATTGTTTACTGGTTTTATTGAGATCGTTCCCAGAGACACTAGTTTACACTAGCTTACTTTTAGTTTACAAGGCAGTGTTAATACCAACTCTCCTTTGCAGCTGCAAGACTTGAGGGACCGACAGCAAACACCTGAAAACCCTGGAGCGCCAGCACCAGCACTTTCTCCAGAAGGTCCTCAACATAGAGTGGGAGGATTGCTGCACTAACATCAGCGTTCTCACGGAGGCCAGCATCTTCAGTGTTGGGGCCCTGATTATCCAGCACCAACTGAGGTGGTGCGGGCATTGCATGTGCATGCCTGATGCACACCTACCAAAGCAATTGCTGAACCCCCAAATCACCAAAGGAGAAAGGAAATGAAGAGGCCAAAAGAAACACTTCAAAGACACCCTCCAGACAAACATCAAGAGTTGTGGCATCAACATCACACACTGAGAGACAGTAGCCCAAGATAGTGATAACTAGAGAAGACTTGTCTGAGAAGGAACGACCATTTTGCAGGAAAATCATCTTGTCCTGGTAGCAGAAAAATGCCAGAAAAGAAAGGACAGACAACTTTCCTGAAGTAATCATGTCCCAACCCTGCCTTCCAACACACCTGCAACGTCTGCCAATAAATTTGAAGCTGAAGGACCAGGCTCCTCAGTCACCAATAAAATAAAACCAGTGAAAGATCCTTCTCAACCACCAAGGGATTGCCAACAACAGCACTAGATTAGGGACCTAGATTGGGCGGGATGCTCTACAAACAGGCAGACTCAGACCCTTTTCCAAACAGTTTATAGGGAGTAGACTTTGGGAAAGGTTTGATGTGTGCTTCAACACGGAGCTGGGAGTCAGGAACGCTAAGATACTTTCCTAGCTCAGCCTCCCCGGCCAGCTCACAACATCTGTATGCCTCTGTTTCCTTCTCTATAAACTAGGAATAATTGAACTCCACAGGCTCAGTTAGTATTTGTAAACTATTCCTCTGATTCTTGGCTGCGAGACATTCAATGAGAGCAGTGAAATATTAGCACGCAAAGCAGTTTTAAGCCATTGATATGCTTGATTATTTTCAAGGCTCTTATAAATCAGTTCACTCCAATCAGTCAATCAGTCCCTCTTAAAATTGGATAGAAGGACATAGAGCCTGATCCAAAGCTCACTAAGAGTATGTCTACACTGCCGGGGCTGCACGGATCGATGCAGCAGGATCGATGGAGCGGGCAGTGGAGACCCACTCAATCAATCATGGAAGTGCTCTCCGGCCAACACAATAAATCCACCCCCCAAAAAGAGTAAGGCTCTGTCGGCCGGAGGGCATCTCCCATCGACAGCTCAGTGGAGGTGCCCTTGGTAAGGGAACATAAGTAAGTTGACGGGAGATACGCAAGCTACAGTACATAGCTTGCATAGCTTCCGTCGATGGCCGCCAGCAGTGTAGACCAGGCCTGGGTCAATGAAAGTCTTTCCACTGACTTCAGTAGGTTTTTGGTCAGCCCCTTAAGAGCTTAAGTCAGCAGGTGATTGTGGCACCACGTGCAACTCGTTAGCCCATCACCCACAAAACAAAGAGCAGCAGCAATGTCATGAGGCAACACAAGATTTGGCACCCGGCCAAATAATAATAAAGTGGATCTAAGTGGATCCTCAAGGCCCTAGTAAAGCAGCATCATTGTGCAATGGCTGCAGATGCCAGCCGAGGGCTCAGAATGACAGGGTGACTCTGCGTCACAAAGCCATGAGCCAACGGTCATTATCCAAATGGCAGCGAGCGCTCCCAGTGAAGCAGCCCATCATCAATGACGCCTGAGGCTTTTGCATCAGGGGAAACAATTCAGCTTTGATTTGGTCAATTTAGAAAAAATAGGATGACACCCTGGATTGAGTGCGCTGGTGGAAAGCATGCAGCTGCTTTGGGGGGAGGCGGGGGAGGAATATATTTTCACCCTCCGGATGGCACTGGTGACCGTACTGGTGAATCATGCTATGTATGGAGATCGGAGTGATGTTATAACGGAAGAAAAGCCCAAACCCAAAAGCTCCCAAACAATGGGGAAGTTTGGCTCCCAACTTTAAAACTCTCTACATAAAATATATCGTACAATACACTACGACTGTAATAAAAAACATAAGGGACCTGCTTCTGCTCTCACTGCTGCAGGTGTAAACCAGGAACAATTCCATTAATGTCAATGATGTTACTAAAACTCGCTAGAGAAGACTCATGACCCATGCTAGCACTGGAGTCACCAGAAGTGTCTGGTCCCAGGGTAGGGGACACAAATTAAGCTTGTTGGAACAAGGATGGTAAACAAGGAATTTGCAAATTGAACAAAAGTATTCACTAAAGAGCCGCATGAATCGTTGATTATAAAGCCAGAAGGGACCACCATAGATCATCTAGCCTGACCTCCTGCATAGCACAGGCTGTAGGGCTGCCCTAAATTAATTCCCATTTGCACTAGAGCGGGTCTTTCAGAAAGACATCCAATTTTGTTTAAAAACGTACATTGATGGAGAATCCACTGCAATCCCTGGTAAATTGTTCTAATGGTTCATTACCCTGATTTTAAAGATCTGTGCCTTATTTCTAGTTCGAATTTGTCTAGCTTCAACTTCCAGCCATTGGATCCTGTTATAGTTTTGTTGTCTAGATTAACGAGCCCTGTATTATCAAATTTTTGTTGCCCATATAGGTACTTACAATCTGGGATCAAACCACCCCTTAACGTTCTCGGTGTTAAACTAAATAGCTTGAGCTCCTTTGAATTTGTCTCTATAAGGCAGATTTTCCAATCCTTTAATCATTCTCAGGGCTCTTCTCTGACCCCTCTCCAAATTATCAACATCCTTCTTAAATTGTGGACACCAGAACTGAACACAGTACTCCAGCAGTGGTCACACCAGTGCCAAATACAGAGATAACATAACCTCTCTACTCCTAGTTGATAGTCTCCTGTTTATACACCCAAGGATCACATTAGCCTTTTGTCAACAGCTATCTGCAGGTCAGTGCAGAGTCATGAGAGAAAGAGGGAGCAGTGTGAATATTTTATAGTGGAAAAAGGATTTTAGAGGACCAGTCAAATCTTCTCCAAACACTTTTGAGATAAGACAAAGGCTGAAGATCAAACTGAGTTTATCTGGATCCATATTAGAAGACCTGGGCCTTCTAGGAGTGATATTAATTGGTTCTGTCCTTACACAAGATGGGCTTTGACCCTCAGTATGCAAAAGGCTAAGCAAAATCAGTGATAACTGAGCCCAAGATGCCGATATAAAATATTAGCAGCCATTTAGGTCAAGGATCGAGGAAGCAGGTGATGGGCACAGCTGTGGAATGATCATCTTCAGCTCATCAATAGGCAATGGGGGGGAATCAAAGAAATAAATTACTATGGTGGCATTAAATAAAAGGGTTGTTCTGGCTATCAGGTGGCCATCAGCAGATAGGAAATTGGCTTTGATGTACAATTCAAGTCACACAATAATGATACTGACTACATGCTGTAGAAATCTGATGAGCAGGAAATGGTTTCAGTTATTTTAAGTGATCCTGAAAGATTTCCTCATCATTGCAAGTTTGTTGCAAACAAAACAAAAACAAAAACAAAAAAAATGACTGTGGACAGCACTTTTTCCTAAGAAATCTTATGATCTTGTTGTGTACATCTGGTTTGAATAGCAAAAGGCACACCTAATTGCTGCAATAGCCCTCCTTGAGCCAATGCTGAACCAAGGCCATAGTGTGTTTGTAAAGATCATTGTGTTGCTGGAGATAATGTCTTTTGGATAAGAGCATAAAAGTGGGGTCTTGACTACTTGTGGTCCACAAAAGCTACATTTTCCACAAGGGTAGGGGTGTACACTCTGTTGTCCTGGCTAAATTACAGTTTGGATAATTACAGCCTGTCAACTTCAAGCTCTCCCTGTAGTTTTAATTGGTTCTGTGTGCTATTAAACAGCTGCTGTGCCTCACCCCAGAAGTGGCTGCATTTCAGAGGGGGAAGAAGTGACTCCTACTCTCAGGTTTTGTATTCATTTCTTAAAGTACTTTGGGAGCCTGATACTTCATTGCATTGCATCACATGCAGTCATTTACCCGTGTGCAAAATAAGTGCAAAGTGTATACCAAACACCGCCATGGTGATTTGGAACAATTTTACAGTCACTGTTACTATTATGTGTTATTATTTTTTATTTACAGTCCCTGGTTCATATTACGGAGAGGAAAAGTTTGCGAGCATGACATTTTGCAAGCCCCAAAAGTAGTTCAAGAGAGTTGCAAATTTATCAGATTCCACTGGCTTTGCCTATCCCTACTTCTATAGACACAGCTCAACTTCCAACCAATATTACACCAAAGAACCACTTGAGTCAAAGTCCAGGCATTTCCTGCTTTAATCTAAGTTAAAGACTGAACTGAAAGGCAATTTAGGATGAAATCACAAGTTCATTTGGAAACGTAGTTGGATCCTAGAAGAGCTGCAGATGATAACATGATAGATACAGAGGGAGAGAGAAAGAGACATGGAGAGACATACAAGAATGTATTGAGTCAAAGTTAGATAGGGATAAAAACCCAACATGTTACTGGGGTGAAGATTAAATGACAACCTCCGATTCAAAGGCCTGCAGGGAAAGCTAATAAACAGTGACAAAGCAGAGCATGTGGACACAGGCAGTCAATTCCTTGAAATAAAGCTTTTTATTGGAAATGATATCTGCAAACAAACAGCTTACAATAGGAATTAATGAATTCTGCTAGCCTGGCCCCCCCGCACTCAGCCCCCCAGGAAAAGGATGCACTAGGACTAGTACTGGCAAGTGTTAAATTCTACTGGTGACACTACTGCAGCAGGTGACGAACGGGGGAGCCGAGTGAGAGAGAATCACTTAGCTTTCATTACTCCAAATTAAAATCAGAAGTGAGATGACAATTGCAATTTGCGACCAGCTAATTATTTCCCGCAGTAGCAGTTCTGCAGATTGGGGAAATTAATGGTTTGTAATCCCACGTGGATTGGCTTTGGCCCTGTGGAGGAAATTAAACTCATTGCAGCAAGAACTGCGCAGCTCATTCCACTTGGTGCATGGGGAACTTGGCCTTGTTCTGCTCCGTGCATGGGGAACGCAGCACCTTGGAGAGCAGCAGGGACCGGTCTCTCTTGCTGGGAGCGATTGGAAGGAATTCCCTTCTATATATTTATTTCAGGACTGTGATCACAGCAGGACACTTAGGTTCTTTTGTTGACTGAGTCACTGTTTGATCCTGGACAAGTCACTTCACCTTCTGGTGAATCTAGTCTATCTTAAGAGTTTGTCAATCTTTTTTTTTTTTTAATGAAAAATGGCTTTTTGACGAAACCAAACATTTCTGCAGACAAATTTCATTTTCATCGCTTTTTATTTATTTATTTATATTTGCATTTTTTGATGAAAAACAAATATTTTGGTAAAACAATTCAGATTTTGGTTTTAAAAAGTTTTTTGAGCAAAATATTTGGGTTTTGGTTTCTGATTTATTTATTTAGCTGCCAAAAACAGTTTTTGAAAACTAAAACTTTGTCACTTTTTGTTTTCTGGGTTATGGCAGTGGTTTTTTTGGTTTTGTTTGTTTTGTTTGCCTGCTTACTTGTTTTTAGGCTAAACATTTTTTCTCTGGGGTATTTTGTATAAAAACTTAACATGTTTTTTCAAAATTTCCCACAAAAATATTTGGTATTTTTCGACCACCTGTTCATGTTTATGTAAACCATGCTTACAGTGGGTGGCTCTCTGTCTTCCTCTAGTGGCTGAAAGGCGCAGGGAATCATGAGTCTGTCTCCTTTGAATTACCAGAGCAGGGTCTTTTAACTGGGCAGCACAAGGCTTCTGCTTGTAGATCCAGAAGTCTGCGGTTCAATCCCTGCTTCTGATGACACACTCCAAAGCATTGTGATGTACTTGTCTTTGCAAAGAACTTTGAAATCCTTGTATGAAAAAGAACAATTGTGTGTCTTCTATTATTCATTATAAAATCACCTTCTGTGTGAGGGGTTAAAGTACAAGAGCAAAAGCCCCATCTGTCATCTTATTACAAAAATAATTGAAGACGTCAGTTGCCCAGCAGAGAGGCGGAAATCCGTAGCACTTTGCTAGAGCATGACAAGATAAATGTGCATTTTTACAGTCCCTTTTCTGACAACATACTCATGGACTGTGAGTGCCTATTCTCCTTGCATTCAAAGGAGAGAATCTGTGAAGGTCGATGAGCCAGTAGGATCCAACAGAAATGCCCAGCCTTTCTAGTGCTGAAAGATGGCACAGTGGATTTGCCCTTGAATGTACTTACTCTCCAACTCAACCAAAGGGGCTGGAGAGGAGAGGAGAAAGTTGCCTTCTTAGCTCAGATGCTGCAGGGTTTTTAAGTACAAGCAGGCATTGCTGCTCCTACATCAAAACAGAACTGAGTGGTGATGTGTTAAGACCATAAACAGGATTGCATCAATCAAATCTACCTTGCCAGAGAGTCTTTCTTGTCCCTCATCCCCAGGGAAAGAGTTGTTACAGACTAGCACCATGATGTAATTATAACTTTTAATTGGTGTGTCAGAGAGAAGGAAGGTGCCAGATTTTAATGAAAATGGAGACCTTAAGCTTTTCATTCCTATTTTTCTGCCTCAACACAGACCTGTGCAAGCACATTTGTTTGCTTCTCTGGAGTTCGCCCGAGTTCTCCGACCATGCCTTTCCTTTGCAAGCAGATGCTGGATGAAGGTTTCAGCTCAGTGACTTTTGATGTGAGGGATCTTCTCCAAAGCCCATTGAAGTCTATGGGAGGCCCTGAAATTGTGCTCTCAGGGCTTGATCATTCTCTGACTGGGTGAATGAATATTAGGCTTCATTCCCATCCACCTTTCAACTGCAGGCATCGGGCTAAGAGAGAAACACCACCTCCGTCTAAACATGTATGAGAGAAACTTGCCACTCAGTCCCTCACTTAGTGTTTTGCTTCTGAAGCGCACAGGAGGTTGAATTACCGCATGGCCCTCTAAGGCAAGACTCCTGAGTTTGATTCCTAGTTCTGCCACTCACTCAGGATGTGGTCTTGGGCAAGTCACTTAACCTCTCTGATCCTCAGTTTACCAGTCTGATGATTCTTAATGAAATACTATTTGTACAATTCTTTGAGATACTTGAGAGAAAGGTGCTACACAAGGGCAAAGCTGTGAGACAAAGGCAGTCGATTCATGGCTGCCACTGAGCTGTACACCATGGGTGCCTTGTAGTTCACGGCAAATGCATGGATGGAACTCAGATCATTTTGCTCCAAAAACACAGGCCCTACCACATTGCTCTAAAAGAGAATCTTTTAGTGCCATCTCTGTAGAAGGCCTTTGACACATGGTTGCTCAGTTTGGATTACATCCAGCAGCTGGCAGTGTTGCACATTCACATTAGCCAGTTCGTTATCATATTTATTATGAATAATAAGATCCTTTCTCTTTTAACTCACTTATAAGCATTACAGCGTGTCTCTAGATGATTCAAATGGGGTCTGCTTATATTCTTCTCACCAGCACTGGTTCTGCCTCCCTTCCTGCCAAGCACCTATTCATCAGAAGGGCTGCCATGGGCAAGCCCTTCAGGGACTGTGCCACAGCTTGAACAATGTGCCATGTAACACTGTTTCCCATCCCCGCTGCTGCCATTATCCAGGGTGTTGGCATTCCCCCAAGAGAAGAACAGCAGGGGTATTTTTTCTTGACATTTTTAACAGGTAAACAGCTGGGGTTGGACAGAGGGCTTCAGCTCATGTCCATTTCTATATGTGGTGTCTCACACAGAGCTGGATGGAAAATTTTACACCGAGATTTTCTGCAGAACTTCTTGGGGGAGGAAATCTGTTTCATTTTCAAACAAACTCTCCATTGGCACATGAATCAGCGAGGCCTCACAAAACTGATTGTACTGTTTTATACATGGGGAAACTGAGGCATGGAACTGGGATGTGAGTCACCTGAGGTCACTAGATTAATCCTTGTCAGGGTTAGGAATCAAAGCCTAGGTTGTGATTTGGGATGCCTACATTTCTGCATATCCTGCATGAGAGAGCTCAAAAGAGACTGATTAACAGACAGCAGGTGCTCAGCACATTTTGAAGGAGGCCCCTTTAAGGCGTCTCACATGCAGCATTCAAAAATGGACAGTCCCAAAAATCACTGGTGACTTTTTAAAATTCTGTCCCCAGATACCATAGAATCATAGAAATATAGGGCTGAAAGGGACCACAAGGACTGTGAAAAGGACACAGCCTAGCTCCCAGTCCTGTGCTTTAGTACCAGCTGTCTGCTGCTATTTAGAAAGTGGCACAGACTGTAGCTGCGTGTTTCTCCACAAAGGTTGGATATTCTTTCTTACAGTGCCTCTCACTGATGGTTATTTTTATATCCTGTTCAGGGAACCAGCCAGAATAGAACTGTTTCCATTAATAGCTGGAGGACTGGGACCTCTAAGAACATCCAGCAGCAAATCCAAATAGAGAAAGAAGCCCTAAATTTTACACACAACCCACTTCCTCTTTGGGTAGTTCCCATTCTAATTTGAGCACAGCGGCAAAAGGAAGCACACTACATGCCAACATGGGGCATGATGTCCTGTGAGGTCTCTCTCTCTCCTGGTTAATTGGCTGCGAGGATCAAGCATGCTTTCACTAAGTGATAGACCCTTCTGATTTCCCTTGGGTATTTATTATTAAACAGTGGTGCTGGTATTCCAGCCACGAGCCCGGGCTGTTGTCAATCCACACTCTTTATTAGCACATCTGCAATAAGCCCAGAGGAACAGCGAAAAAGGGAATTGTGACAGGGAGCCAAGCCGCACCATAGGAAAGATACTTCCCTTTCCACAGAACCAATATGATCTGGGAGTTCCATCTATGAAGGGCTAGGGGTACTCAACTTTGTGTATCACAGAACTTGCCTCTATGAAAATAGGCTCCCTTTACATCACATAGCACGTTACCGCGTAGGGTGTAGCTTTGCCTGGTGAGATTTGAGAGCTCCACTAAGAGATTTGTAATGAGGGTACAGGTAGGCAAGATTCTTTGGGTGCCCCAGAGTCTTAAATGTGAACCCAACCCCAGTTTTAGGAGACTTCTGATTCGAATGCCCTAATCTGCAATCCAATTCCACTCTTATGACCCTACATTGAATCCAAAACCAAAAGCAAGCTATAATCCAAAACCAGTTCAGGGGCCACACTCCCTGCTATTAGATCCAGAAGGCATTTGTGTCTGATATCACACATGAATAGAAAAACTGGAATGTGCAATCTGCTCTGGTGGGATCCCTATGGAATAATACAATATGCCCCAGAGAAACACAGCGGAGACCATGTTTGGATCTGGGGTAAGTTACGGATGGGGTTTTTGAGGGTTGGCCATGAAGGTAAGTGACTTCTGGATCTAAAATGGATTGCTCGGATGCTTTTCAAGTACAGAATTGAGCAGGAAGTGTTACTAGGGCTGCAGCCATGAGGTTTGATATCAATATTAGTCCATGGTTTGAGAATCAAGATGGTAACTTCATAAGTAGGTGACTGTGTGCCTGTAAAGGCAATGCAACAATAGTAACTCTGTGTGTGTGTACATACATGTACCAGGAAACTGCGACGCCAGCATGAGACTCTCTGTGTGTGTGTGTACATGGAAATTGTGGCATATATAGTTTAGTGCCACATATTTTTGTGACACGGAATTGGCCTCTTTTGTATATACCATATCTTTATATTGCCAATATATGATAAGAACCTATTGAACAGTACGATGTAGGTAAGGGAAATCGGCTATTTCCACATTGTGGCAGCCTACAAGAAAGAGCAAGGGCCTAGTTAACCATTTGGGGCCAGATTTTCAGAAAAGCTCAGCTCCCATTTAGGCACCTAAATGAAGCAGCCATACTTACAGCTGCTACGTACTGAGTACTTTTGAAAAACATGACCACAAATGCATGCAGCCTATGAGCAAAATGGCTTTTGATGCATGTGAATTAATACAAGTCCTTCCTATGCCTATGTTTATTTTTACATCCTTCTGATCAAACAAACAGGCCACAATGAATTCCACACCCAATACATCAGCATGTAACTACGGTAATAGCTGTTTGCATCTTCCATTACTTAGGTATTAAAGAGCATAGGAATTGGAAGGGACTGTCCTTCTAGTCTGGTAACCTGGTTTTTGGCTGTTTCTTAGGAATGCATAACCATCCTTGCCCGCCCTGCCATGCCTCCCTCCAATTGTGTGATGCTGTACCACATGTTGAAAAAAAGCTCTCTCTGCAGCAAGAAGATTGATGGCCAAGATAATTTTTTCCTGGCCAGCACAGCTGCAGGTGTGTTACTGCTGCATCAGCCCAAGTGACTATCCCCAGCTGGCCTTTCGAACTGGCATGGAGACAGTAATGATCAGTATTCCCTCCTCAGCAGGCAAGCAAGCCAGAGTAGAGATGCTGGGAGGGATGGGAGGCTAGGGCTCTCACAGTATTGCTATTTTGGGGAGCGTCTCTCCCACTGCAGGGCCAAGAGAGGTGGTGCTGAAGCCAGGAGGAGCCTGTCTAGGAGGGAGCTCCAGGCAATGTTAGAGCCTTGCCTTTACATAGCTGCCAGCACGCAGTTCAGCAGCTTTGTGGAGAAGTAAATGTGAGCAGTGGAACTGAAAGGGGAGGAGGCATTACCCAGGGAGGCTGGTCATTTCCTTCTGTAGAGTCAAAGCAGAACATCCCCGGAACAAGCTGTAAATTCCACCTGTCTAAGCCAGCAAGAGGGATGTAATGCTGGTGAAAGGTGGCAGCCTCTCCTGGCATCCCCGGAGCAGGAGAGGAATTGCCACACTATCAAACTAGTGGCCCATCCACCTCGCCCAGAATTCTACCTCCTGTAGTGGTCAGCATCAGTGGCAGGCTACTCGGCAATAGATGGTGATGGCTACTAATCCATTGCCAGGTAAAGTTTCCTCCCGACCGCTCCCCCCAATAGCGAGATTGGCTTACGCCCTGAAGCAGGTGGATTTATATCCCTTCCCATCACCACAGACCAGGTGCAGCACAGGCAGTGGCAAGGCAAGCTTCCAGAAGCCCTGACAGGCCCAGACTGCCTTCTGAGGACCCTCTCAGAAACCCTGGAGCAGGGGCGTGCTGGGGAGGGGAAGGCGCATTCAGAGTGTGGCTGCGACGTGCTACGTTGTGGAAAGTCTGAGCAAAGGTGCAGCCCAGCGAAGCTGCTGCAGCTGCAACAGAGCTCAGAGCTGCTCAATGGTGCTGGGGGTGTTACTCCGTCTTCACCCCCTCTGCCTTCTGGGCAGCAACTCTGAGCTCACCTCCAGGAGGCACAGCAAGGAACCTCACGCCTTGCGCACAAAGTTAAGTACATGCATGAAACTTTGCACGATCAGGGCCACTTTGGGCAAGTCTCTTGCAGCCACATTTTCTAATCTCACACACGCCAGGAATAGAACTGAATTGTCCTACCTTCCATTCCCCACCCCTGCTCTACCCGTTTAACAATGCTCCTGCCTCCTACCCAGAGATATTTTAAGCAGGAATGTTCCATTGCTCCAGTGCTTTGATGTCAGTCTTTTTAGATGCATAAATCAAGGCTCTTAATTTTTTTTTAATCTAGGGGGTGGGGAAAAGATTATTAAACAAAGTCAGAAAAAAAATTTCCTGGGTGTAATTAAAATCTAAACATTGATGGAATGTCTTATATTATTTCTCCAGAGATACATGTTTTGGAAACAATATTGTTTTAGCTAAGCAGCATAGCCCCAGGTGGGAAGTGTCTCAAAGAAACAGCCCCGCAAAGAGGCAAGATGTAGGAGACAGCATCCTCATGCTGCCCTGGTTTTCATGGTGGATTTGCTTTCAGCAAAGGGAAATGTGTTTAAAAATTAAAAGTTTCACCTACCAGCATCTGCACAGATGGCAAAGAGGCCTAAGATCCTGGCCCTCCTATTCAGACAGGGAGATTTGGGAACAATAATCCAAACAAGGCACTCACCATCAAAGTGCTTCAAGGACTGCACTGTGACCTCCACTTCTGTGCAAAGCAAACCTAACTGATGCCCGCTGGGGAGAGGGCTGTCTCTTCAACATCCTTCCTTTTCTTCCACAGCTGCCATACAGGTGTTTCTTTGCTTTGCATCCTGCTGTCACATTCAGACCCAGCCCCTGGGCTCACTGCTTCTTCCTCTCTCTTTACTCCAGAGCCCTTTCCACTGATATGTTCTATTTGGGGGGAGGAAATAAAAGGGCGATGCTAGTTCATCGCAGGGAGATTGCCTGTAGTTCCTGGCGAGTCGTAGGAAGCAGCTGCCGGACAGGCAACATGGTGTCAATACTGACATTTAGCCACCCCGTGTAAGCTTGTCCACTGCAATTTTCGTCTCCTTTGTCTCTTCATTTGTGGACTAAATTGGCCTCTTAAGAGTGGAACAGGCCTATCACTTCAAGGTGGTTTCACCAGCAGCTTACAAATAAATGGTGACGGCTACCAAGTGCCCAGAGAAGAGTGAAATGTTAAAGACCCCCAGCTGCAACCCACACTTCTTGAGCTCTCTCAGACAGCAGTGCAGAGCGAATGTAGCTAATTCCATGCTCAGGGCACAGCAAGAGCTGCAGCAAGGGGTCGAATATCAGCGAATGGAATTTTCAATTAGCTGGATAGCTTTAGCAATAGCAGACAAGGCGCATAAGGGCATCACCACATACATGCAAAGAGGGAACCAAGCAGCAGCTGCTAGATGCAGCACTGTTGGGTTAATCTTTAAAAGCCGCAAGGTCAGGAGGACAGGAACAGGGACCTCATGTAAGTGACTCAAATCAGGCTAATCTCTAATTAAGAAGAACTGTCTGCTAGTCTCCTCCTGATCCCGTCTAGTCTCTTCGGTCGATGGGGCTGGTTTAGAGGGGATGCAACCTCATAGCGGCTTCGGCTACTGGTGGCCTCTGTTCACTGGCAGAGAGGAAGAATGCTGGGATACCAGGCACACTGGGGTCAGATTCTCAATAGAGCTCAGCATTCATTTCAGCACGTACATAAGGGACTGGATGTGCAGGAGAGCCAGCACGCCGGATGCAAGTTGCGGCCTGAGCTCTTCTGAAAGTAGCATTTTCAGAAGCGACTTGGGATCCTAAGTCCCATTTTCAAAAGAGGAGCAGGCCCTCAGGCTATGTCTACACTGTGTTGTACACCGAGGGCTGTGTCTACACTGCATTGTACACCGAGGGCTGTGGAGCCCATGCCTGCAGACTCTCTGTTTCCACTTGCACACCCCCGCTGGGGGAGCCAGGTGTCACAGCTGTGCTTACATGTCCATACCACGCACAGATCTGTGTCAGACCTTCTGCTGCTGGGGACCCAGGTTTAAGCTGCGTCTACATTACAGAATGAAAGGCTTGGACCAGAGTCTCAGCTCAGACACCAGCACCCTCACCCCAACAGGTGGGTCCTAAGGACTTATTGATTGGAGCCAGAAAGATTTGTGGGTAGACAGTGGTGGTGGTGGGGGGGGAGGGTTGGACTCACAGCTGAGTTTGAGCCCAGATTAACAATGCAGTGTAGTCCCTGTGACTTTCAGTTAGACTCAGGCTATGTCTCTACTACAGACTTCTGCCAGCGTAACTATGCCAGTCGAGGTGTGGAGACTCATGATCCCGACCGATACAGCTGCCGGCAGGAGAGCGTAGTGTGCATGCCGTCGTTCTGGCAAAGCTGTGCTTTCACGGGTGTATGTTGTTGCATTCCTGGGGAGTAATTTTGTTATACTGGTACAAAGCACAGCTTTGCTATCGTTAGCGGCATCCAATGTTCCTCTGCTGATAAAGTATTTTTAGTGCAGACATGGACCCAGTCTCCTACATGTGACAGACTCCTATGTCACATAGGTACCTTTGAAAATGTTACCCCTCACCTTTGTACAGGTGACTGAGCAGTTTGGGCCCTGGAAGTTTTAAAAGGCCTTCAAGTCCTGTTGTGGGGAAGCCTGTCATGGAGGGATGAGAAACTATTTTCTTTGCTTCTGTCTCTTTCTTCCCTACAATGGCCTTTTTTCACCTATCTGACCAGTGACACCATTTCACATCCATGCACTGGTGCCTCATCACATCCTGGTAGCTTAGTGATAATATTTAGCTTGCCTGTAAATGATGTGCTCATGAGAGGAGACAGGCTGACGGGGTCGGAGGCTGGATTTTTCTAGTAATTGGCATTACGGAGCATACCAGTGCAAGTTTCTGCAGGCAGAACTGTCCTCCCAGGGCACCTCACCCCTCCCCTGAGGAAAGCAGCTTCTAAGGGAGAGAGGACTGCTCAATCTCCACAGCCCATTCTGTTCTTGGCCTCTTCTGAGGCAGCCAGTCACAGTGATGGTGTTTGAAATGCCAGGAGGACAGCTGCCAAGGAGAACTAGGACTCCTCCCACTAGAATTAGGCTGTCAAACATAAAGCAGATGGTTACAGCTTTAAAAGCCTGATTCTCCTCTCACATTGGTGTAAAATTGGTAGTTAACTCTGCTGGATTCGATGGCATTACCTAGTAGTGTCCAAGAGGGGCCACAGGAAACAGGGGTTGGATCTGTGGGGCTGGATTTGACCTGCATGGCACACGGCTCACCCCCCTTCGTCCAAAGTTCTTAAGGTGCTTTACAACACCCCTTATATAGTGGTTAAACAATGTTATACACATTAACCAAGGCACAAAGAGGCGAGGAGATTTGCTCAAGGTCATACAGAGAGTCCGTGTCAGGGCTGGGAATAATAATATAATAATAACTAGCTCTTCCGCAAGGCTTTTCATCCATTGATCTTAGGACAGAGGAGTCTGAGATCCACAAGACCAGATGATCACAATCGTCCCTCCTGGTTTTAAAAATCTATGAACAAATGCCTTTAAATCTAGAGATTTGCTAGAGATAAACTAGGGAATCCTAGCTAAAAGAAGTGCTTTTAGCAAGACTGAGTGGCTCAAACCCACCCTGCGAACTGATGCGTATGGCCCATCCTGCTAGCATGAATGGTCAAGTTTGAGAACATCTAACAACTGTGAGAAAGTTTGAGACATCTAATCCGCTACAATAAATCTAGGAGAGAGATCCAAAATCGTGTGAAATATGAACAAAAAGAAAAGCTCTTTGGTCTTAACTGTGGTATTACATTTCATTGAGGAGAAGAAAGGATGTTCTAGTGAGTGGTTGGAAGAATAAAATTCAAGCCATGCAGCAAAAGTACTGTCACATAATCTATAGTGTCTGAAAATTCCCAGAAGACAGACAATGTTACCCTGTAAATATTGCTGGAATGTCACACAGCCACCTTACTATGGCATGCTACTGATAGCCAGAAGGGAAAGAAACCACTTAGGGTGGTCCATAGAGAGTTGTTTAGGAGTAATGGGATTCAACTGAGCATAGGAAAATTGAGGTTGAATATTGTGGGGCAAATTTCTAATGGCATGGTCTGTTAAGCTGTGGCTTTGTCTGCCCAGGGTGGTGGTGAAAGCCCCACCACTTGGGTTATCTAAAGTTAGGCCAAACAAGGTATAGGCAGAGGATTTTGTAGTGAGCACTACCGCTACCACAAAATGTAACAACCTTGAGCCAGCTCCCCGTTTGACGTAGAACGACATAGCTGCATGGATTTCGGCAGAGCCAGACTGATTTATTGCGGCTGTGGATCTGGTCTGTGGTTTGGAGAGAAAACTGATTATAATGTAGCTGCATTACAGGGGCTGATGAGTTGGTGGTGCTGGGGAGAGCTAAGTTCATTGCAATTTTCGGAACAATATGATCTGCATAAGGAATCTGCGGGTAAGCCAGGAACTGAGCCACAGCTTGTGGGTCCCAGACAAGTGCCTTAACTGTGAGACCTCATCACTTGGCAGCAAGCCTTGAAATAGGCGGGTCGGCTAATGCTCAGACCAGGACTCTGTGGGCTCCAGTCTCTGTTGCTGTGATAATTATTTCACACCAGTGCCCAGTGAGTGTAAAACAGCAGGGCAGGAGAGAATCCACTTTTACCTGCCATCTGCTTCTCTGTTTGTATGGGGTTCTCTCCCCCCTCCACACACACACCTTTAAGGCAGGACAGGACCCTATTCTGGCATTACACATGGATAGTTTTCTTTGCGTAGTCTCCCTCGTCCCATTATTGCGTAATGAACCACAAGTGGCAGCACACTTAGAAAGCTTACACTCTCATATCCAGTGCAGCACCCACCCCTACACTATGTCCACACTCACAGTCCTCCCCCACACCCTACACAACACATTCACTCTTCACACTCCCATGCCCACGAACATATTACACCAACACATCCACCCAGACAACGCAGCACATGCACATCTCACCCACAAGACACCACACGCACAAATGCGCAATGCATCCATACTCAAAAGCGCATGTGCCCCAACAGCACATCACATAGGCACCCCACCCACAACAAACACACCGCACCCTTTGCCACAAACCCCACGCCCACATCCCAACATGCACTCCGACCTCAGTGAGGACCTATAAGGACTAAGAGCGTTGTCAGATGGCACCACTGGTGCCGTGGCTGTTGATTACTTGCCTGCCTTCTCCTCCAGTGTCTCTGGTTTCACTGCAGTATTGATTTGAGGACTGGTTCCCCGGCTGCGGAACGCAGCCAAGAGATGCTCGTCACTCCAGCAGCTGTTTCTGTGATTAGAACCACAGAGCACTCAGAGTCAGCTCTCTCCATTCCCCCAGAACCCTGAGTAAGCTTGTGTGGACATAGCTGAACTACCTTTAAGTCTATCTCAGGCACAAATAGCAGTGCAGCACGGACTTCAGCGCTGGCTATACAAACTCATCCAGGGCCGTGGGTACATACCTGGGTACCTAGTCCAAGGTGCACTAGTCCACCACTGCATCTTCACTGCTCCAGCGACAGAGCAGGTACAGTTTACCCGTGCCGCCCTCACACCCCCTAACTGCAGTGCAGACACACCTCGGTATTTTGCCAAAGCCAAGGGTTCCAAATGTGTGACTCAGGCTCCAAAAAGCATGGGAATGGCTTTAAAAAAAAGAGAGAGGTTTTAAAAAGTCAGAAATTTGGAAAGGGTGTGTCTGTCTGCCCGTCCGTTTTGCCCTCTGGTGTCTGACTCCTCAGGTCACGTTTTCAAGCTGTTCTCTGCCGGCACAAGGGCCAGGAATGTGCTACTCTTTTAAACCAAGAGAGACCCTCTTGCTGCTCTGTGCCCTGGGGGTTCCTGTTCTGCTCAGCATGCTAGAGCACGGCCAATTGCCCTGTTATAAGAGTGGCCCCGATTCCAAAGCAAATCCCTTATGAAGACATCCTGCTCACGTCATCCCAGCCTTGACAGGAACAAAATAAGCAGTGATTTACCACCAGCATCTCCCCACAAGCTGGATAATGAATCCCTGTCTATTTGCTTAGCTTGGGGAGTGCTGGGGCTGGGGAAGGGGAGATATGTCCATTTGAAAAGGGTGGCTGTGAGACGTGCCCTGTTGCTCTCGTAGTTCGGCTTAATTAACATGTCTAACAGTAAAAGGGGTTGAGGTGGAGGGAGGTGGGGGAGACAAGCCAATCTCTAGCTGCCAAAGAGAGAGCCGTAAATTACCACAGATGCCAATAAGTCATTAGGAAGTGCAAGAAAAATGTAAGGTTGCCATGGCAACTGACATTTACAGCTTTCGGCCAGTGTTCCAGAGGCCATATTCTTTCATTCCTCAGGTGTGCGCATGGCACATGATAAAAAGAGAGGCACAGCTCCGAGCCACGCTGGGGTGACAGGGAGTGGGAGACAAAGCACCAGGCAGAAGGGAGCTTGCGTTGTTATTAAGGGACTGCTCAGACCCGCTGGGCAGAATCTCAGCGGGGAACACCAAAGCCCTTGCTGTAGCACCCAAATCCCTGGGTGTGTGCACCTGTGGGTGTGTGCAGATGTGCTGCGAATGCCTGCATGCTTGCCTGTTTACGTGTGTACATGCTTGCATGTATGCACAGGCCTGTGCATGCATCTGTGTACGTGCGCGCATGCTTGAGCTGGTGTGTGCATGCACGCCCGTGTCTCCATGCATGGGTTAAGTCCGCTGTCTCTGTGATCAGTGCAAGTCCCATCTCCGTGTTACGTTCATACCTCTCCAGGAGGCAGAGCCGGCGTGGTCGCTGTTCCAGAGTCATTGCTTCACAGAACTTTCAGAAAGCCTTTGTCCCTTCCCCCTTCGCTAGGGTTCCTCTTGGCTCACCCTTCTGTCCCCCCTCAAGTGCAAAATTATTCAGGGCCCACGCTTGCTAGGTGCTGAGTGCCCTCAGTGCCCCGGTCAGCTCACAAGCCCCTCAGCTGGGCGGTTGGATGGCTTAATACCCACCAAAGGAAAAGACTTCCCCTTTCACTGTCCTCCATTTTGTGTGTGTGGTTGGGGGCCGTGCGGGCAGCAGACCCAAAAGCCGAGAGTGTTGGGAAAGGGACACGGATCTTTCCCCCTCTACAGGTATGTCTACACAGCAAAAAATGGCACATAGCAGCGAGTCACAGAGCCTAGGTCAACAGAGTTGGGTTCACAGGACTAAGAATGGGGGGACGGGGGGTATAGGGAGGAGAGGGGCTCTCAAACATGGACTCAGAGACCCTCCCCCCATCATGGGGTTTCAGAGTCCGAATGTCTACACTGTGATTTTTAGACCTGCGGCATGAGCCCCTCATGCCCCTAGGGTGGGATGATCACCCCCACACAAAGCCTGAAGGAGTTAAGCTGGCCAGGTGGGCCAATTAACCACCTAGGCTGCACCTGGAGAAGAAACCATGGAGCAAGGACTAATTAGGGACGAGGCACAGCTGGGCTAGAACAGAAGGCCTGAAGACAGGCCAGTGGCTGAGAGCAGTTGGGGGTTCCAGTTGCTGTGAGGGCAAGAAGCTGAGGTAGGAATTTGCCCAGGGGGGATTCAGCAATCCGGTTCAGGACTATACAGACCTCGAATGCTTGCTGTAGAGAACCCAGTGTAGTGGGGGGGGGGGCTGAGTTCCCCTGCTGGCCACTGGGGAAATGGCACCTTTAAGGGGAAGTAAATGGTAAGACTGCCTGGGGCAGCAGGTCCTGAGAGACTTTAACACCCTGGAAGGGGAAACCACTTAGTGACCTGGCCAGAAGGCTGAGTCACAAAGAGCAGCCGCTCCTGGAGTGAGAGAGGGGCTGTGCAGTGAGAGAGAGAGAGGGAGTGATGGAACGCACCCACTGGAAAGGGGTATTGGCCGGGCAGAGCCAATCCCCAGAACAGCCAGGAAGAGGTGCTGTCAAGCGGTGAGTGAAGCACCCTGTGACAGGGTCCTCCAGGGACGAGTGAGGCACACTGGCAAAGTAAACAAGGGCGATGCCCGTCCTGGCACTGTCTGTACTGCACGTGTTCTGTGGACTTACGTAGCACCCCAAAGCAGTCAGTCTTTCTCATATTTGTATGTGTGGGCGTTCAACCTATATGTGTAATAGGACTGGGCTAGTTGATTTCTTTCGTCCAGGGAATGAGCAAAGTTCCCTTCTGTCTGCTCCCTCCCTTCCCTTCCCTCTCCAGAAGGGAACTCCTGTAGCCTATTTTCATCACACCCTTGGAGCTGGACCATCTCTAAGCCAATGCAGTGGGTTGCACATGCTGGAATCCCATCACCACGATTGTATTTCATGACACACCCTCTATTTCCCTTGTAATACTGCTCTCCATTCTTTGTACTAACACCCCCACGCACACACACCACACACATCCTACCTCCCATGCAAGGTGGTTTCCAGGCTTCTGTCACTGTTAAGAAATGGGATTAGAGCATCATGGAGGGAAATGCAAATGCCACCTGCAAGCTTTGTGGAATCAAAAACAAACCCTGAATGTTCATAAAGGGAAAAGAGGCTTAGAAGGGTATACAGCCTGACTGCATCCAGAATGTTAAGCACAAATGATGGAAGAATGGGCAGTACCAAGAGGCTTGTCCTCAAAGTCATAATGGAGCAGTTTGGGCAGAGCAGGAAGATGAGGTGAGCAATCAGGTTCTGTGGGTTTAGTCCTCTCTCATATACAGTGGTTGAGCAAGAGGCTCCAAGAGGCAAAGGAATTTTGCTACCAGCAGAGGCTTCACCGGTGCTGCTTGTAAATGTTCTGGAGACCTTTGAGTTCAGAAGATCATGCTAGTGGACTGAAACATGCACAGATAACCCTCTAGCAAGTGTGTATTATTGGCCCCTCTGTAGCAGTCCACAGAGGATAGGAGCTTGTTACAGTGCACGCTACAGCGGGTTATGTTTTTAGCTCAAGCTGTCACAGCTCATGCTTTTAGCTCTGAAAGTCCCTAATTCAATCCCTGGTGTGTCAGCCAAGATGGTGGCCCTCATGCCTATGGTCTATTCCCCGACGATCGCCCATAGCTGATGTTATAGGGTCCCTAGCAGAGTGAGGGTCATTTGGGAGAAGAGAGCTATAGGATGGTGTCCATTGGTTAGTGAAAGATATGAGATTTACCCTTCCATCATGTCCTAGACTGTATACTACTGGAGAATATTACAAATAAAAACAGTAAGAGGACCCAAAAAATGCCATGCTGGTTAAACAGAGTAAAAGAGACTGTTAGAGGCAAGAGGACATCCTTTAGAAACCAGAAATCAAATCCTGTTCAGGAAAATAGAATGGAGCAAAATCTTTGGCAAGCCAAGTGTAAAAATATAATTAGGCAGGCCTAAATAGAACTTTAAGAGCAACTAACGAAAGACACAAAAACTAACAGCAATTTTTTTTTAAGTACATCAGATGCAAAAAGCCTGGATGGTCAAGGTGCTAAAGGAACAAGTTGAAGAGAAGCTAAATAAATTCTTTGCATCTGTTTTCACTGCAGAGGAAGTGAGGGAGATTCCCACACTAGAGCCATTCTTTTTAAGGGGACAAATCTGGGACAGTTCCCCACTCTGAGGTGTCAGTAGAGAAAGTTTTGGAACAAACTGATAAATTAAACAGTAATAAGTCACCAGGACCAGATAGTATTCATCCTAGAATTCTGAAGGAACTCAAATATGAAGTTATGGAACTACTAACTGTGGTATGTAACCTATTGCTTAAATCAGCCTCTGTGCCAGATGGCTGGAGTACAGTAACGTGTCTCATTTTTAAAAAAGGCTCCAGAGACAATTACAGGCCAGTAAGCCTAACTTCAGTATCAGACAAACTGGTTGAAACTATAGTAAAGAACAGAATTATCAGATGCATAGATGAAAACAATATGTTGGGAAAGAGTCAACATGGCTTTTATAAAGAGAAATCATGCCTCCCTGCTCTATTAGAATTCTTTGAGGGTGTCAGCAAGCATGTGAACAAGAATGGTCTAGTGGATGTAATATACTTGGACTTTCAGAAAGTCTTTGACAAGATCCCCAACCAAAGGCTTTTAAGCAAAGTAAGGAGTCATGGCATTAGAGGGAAAGTCCTCTCCTGGATCAGTAATTGGTTGAGAGATAGGAAACAAAGGGTAGGAATAAATTATTAGTTTTCAGAATGGAGAGAGGTAAATAGTGGTGAATACCACCAGCTTTCTGTACTGGAAATAGTGCTGTTAACATATTCATAAATTATCTGGAATAAGGGATAAATAGCTAGGTGACAAAGTTTGCAGATGATACAACATTACTCAAGATCAAAGCTACTGAAAAGAGTTACAAAGGGACCTCACAAAACTGGGCGACTGGGCATTTAAATGGCAGATGAAATTCGGTGTTGATAAGTGCGAAGTGATGCATGTTGGAAAACATAATACCAACTATACATATAAAATGATGGGGTCTAAATTAGCTGTTAACACTCAAGAAAGATCTTGGTGTCATTGTGGATAGTCTCTGAAAACATCCACTCAGTGTGCAGGAGCACTCATAAAAGCTCACAGAATGTTAGGAACCGCTAGGAGAGGGATAGGTAAGACAGAAAATATCATAATGACACTATATAAAATAATGGTCCGCCCACACTTTGAATACTGTGTGCAGTTCTGGTTGCTCCATCTCAAAAGAGATTATTAGAATTGGAAAAAGTACAGAGAAGGGCAACAAAAATGATTAGAGATATGGAACAGCATCCCTTGATGAGAGATTAAAAAGATTGGGACTGTTGATCTTAGAAAAGAGACAACTAAGGGGTGATCTGAAAGAGGTCTATAAATCATGACTAGTATGGAGAAAGTGAATAAGGAAGTGTTATTTACCCTTTCATATAACACATGAACTAGAGGTCACCCTATGAAATTAACAGGCAGCAGGTTTAAAACAAACAAAAGGAAGTATTTCTTCACCTAGTACACAGACAACCTGTGGAACTCATTGCCAGGGGATGTTGTGAAAGCAAAACTGGGTTAAAAAAAGAATTAAGTAAGTTCATAGAGGATAGATCTGTCAGTGGCTATTACCCAAGATGGCCAGGGATGCAACCTCCTGTACTGGGTGTCCCTAAGCCTCCAACTGCCAGAAGCTGGGATTGGACAATGGGATGGATCACTTGATAATTGCCCTGTTCTGTTCATTCCCTCTGAAGCATCTAGCACTGGCCATGTTCAGAAGACAGGATACTGAGCTAGATGTACCGTTGGTCTGACCCCGTATGGCCATTCTTATGTTCTTAATACGGTCTCCATAGCTACCTGTATCCACCCAGAGCCAGCTCAAGCACCTTTGGGGCACACATGTGAAGCTATCTGAATAGATGTTCTGACCACAAAGCCCAAGATCCGCCCCAGCTCCAGCTCCGCACTCCCTAGGTCACACCATGCAAGGAGGAATAGGAAGAGGATACAAAAGTGACGAATAGCAATGCAACTGGGGCAGATCAAAGAGGGTGAGAAAGGAACATGGTGGCAGAGACATGGCTTGTTCTAACGGGGTATATCCAGTTTGCACAGTTTATGCCAGTTTAATTTTCTGACCCAAGCTGCAGTCTGAGCCATCCGCCTACCCCGCCATAAAGGGCTAATGCTGTGCTTCTGTGCCAATAACCTGGGGACAGCCAGAGTGAGTTATAGAAATCCTTCCTCCATGTGAAGGAGACAGAGTCACCCTTCACAGGTGAGGGATTCTGTTTGCTCTCAGGAAATTCATTTCTAGTTCATTTTAAATGAAACTGTCTAACTCTGAGCATGTGAAGCCTGATGGTAAAGGAGGGACCCGGGGAACGGATAGCAAGGGAAGGAGAGGGAGTCAGCGTGCATAAGAACCGCCTTATTGGGAGACGTGTCCCCTGGCATTACTTATTTTGGGGGATGCTGGGCTAAGGAAAGTCGAGGCTGGAAGCCTCACCTGATGTTTTGTGATGAAAACTGGCCCCAGGTTTCTGGTGTGCCCAGCTGAATTGCAAAAAGGAAGAAGGTATGTTTTACGAGACATATTGCATGCTGAAAGCATGGGAATGTAGTGCACGCTACATTGCTCTGGGTAGAAAGAGGAGTATTGCCTGGTGGTTAGAGCAGAGGGGTAAGGAAAAGAGTTTGGAGGTGAATTTACCTCATGTAAGATGGTATGGGGCCTAGATGTATTCAATGGATCGTATATATCACACATAAATTAATGATATATAATCAAATGTGTAGCCAATATAACTGGCCTGGTTTTTAGTGTGGCATTGTAATCACCTTTTTGGGAAGGAGTGCAAACAAAGCCTATTTGACTTCCTGTTATTTTGTTCTTGCAACGTCCCTGATTTGGGTACAGGACAAGGATCAAATTATGGTGACCTGCCAGATATAATCAGGTTAAAAAGGGAAAGTCTAACAGTCCTTGTCAAATAATGATTTTAATAGCTGCGTTATTGTAATAAGCAGATAAACACGTTGTGTAATCTAGTGTGTAATGTGGAATCTCCTGTTAGTCAGATATTATATCATGAATCAGAGGAGGGCATGTTGCTACAAGTAAGATGTCATCATGGGTATACAAAGACTGTGCTGAGACTTAAGATTTGCCATTGTTTATGTCACGCCTTAGTTGATGTAAATGTAGCCAGACTTTTGACCCGCCATATTCCTCCTGATCATGGGGGTGTGGCTTCTGTACCACGGCCGAAATAAATCTGTTCCTGGCATTTGACCTCAGAGTTAGCAGTGGGTTTTGTCTGCCATGGCATGTAGTGGTTGGCTAGGTTCATAAGGCTTGTTGTGGGCCTGGTCAGTGGTCCTCAAATATCCTTACAAATCGGATTCCCTCTGCTGCTCATTCACTGTGTGATCTTGTGCAAGACACACGGAGACTGATTTCTAAGACTCAGCATCCACAATTTGGGCCAGATTTTTCAGAAGTGCCCAGCACCCAGAAGTTCCCACCATGACACCTATGGATGGATTTTTCAGCTTGAACTCTCCTGTAAAACCTGGCCACTTTTGAAGGACGGTGCACGAATGGGAGCTAAAATCTCGGATAATCTCTCCTCTGTGCTGAGCGCTGAGCCTCCAAAAATCCTGACCTTACCTTCTCTGGGTCTGAGACACTGCCGCCTTACACCTGGTGTGTCCATGTACACCTGTGCACTCACTTTGCACTAGTATCAGTGACAACACAAGGAGCAAGGGGCTGGAGAATCAGATCCTCTGTTTCTGCCCTCTCCCATCTGCACAATGGGAGCAATAGCCACCTCCCACCTCCCACAACACAGCTCATTTCTCTTTGCAAAGTTCATTGGGATCCTTGGATGAAAAGAGCTATTGAAACACAACTTTTTTTTATTAATTGAAACTGAAGGGCACGAGGGACTCTGAGATTCCAGGCAATAAGATCATACAATAAGAACTGACCTCACGGGTCATCCAATGACCAATGCATTGTACACTATATTGCTATGTAACAATTTTGCTTTCAGCTTGTGCTGACTGGCCATTTCCATCTGCCCTCTGCTGACTCCTGAGCTGTGAGTGACAATGACTTGCCTCTTCCATTGCTCATTTTCCAAAGCACTTTAGAAAAGTGTCACTTTTTCCATTCCAGGTGGCTCTCTGCTTTTTTCTTCCATTCTTAAGCATCATATTAAGAGAGACCTCTTTCTTCAGTGAGCACAGCTGGTTTAGAATGATGGCGGCCCTCTCTCCCCCCAGTGATAATCTTTTCCAGAGGATCTGCCCTCCAGAGCACCTACAAATATGAAAAATTTGTTCTAGTCCTCTCAAAACAGAAAGCCAAAGGTTTGCCTGTCACCTGGATACAATAATGTTCCCTGCAATTATTGGGCCAGACTCTAAGCTGGCGTAAAGCAGCATAGTTACAGTGGTGTCATCAGGCACCGGAGGTAAACTTCAGACCTCCGTGAAGTCAAGCAGAATTTTGCTATTAACCTCAGTGGGCCATTTTGCACTGAAGTAAATGATTGCGCAAGGGGCTGGCCAGGGAGAATCAGGCCTTCCGAGTGCACTAAGGCACAGTAGGTTGCATCTGGAGCAAAGTCTCTCTCATGTTTTGCCTCTGTCTCTTCGTTTCTCTCCTCTTTGGCTTTTTAAAATGATTTAACTCTGCAACTAGGTTATCCACAGCAACTTTGTGAGGAGACAGTTTGTGCGAAGAGTCCTATGCACAACAAAATTTCATTGGGTGTTGCATATTGTGCACAAATCAATCTTTGCTCTCACTGACACTAGCGTAAATCCAGAGTCACTCCAATGACTCACATGTCCCTCAATCCATTTGTCTATCCCTGTTGTGCTAGCTCTTGCAATACACAGCCATCAAACCATCTTTCCATCTGTCTCGGAGCAGCTCAGAACCAACAACCAATCTTTACTTCCATCCTGCAGCCCTTACTCAGGTGACATTCCCATTGACCAGTGCTGGAAATCTTGCCTGAGTAAGCCCTGTTTTTTCAGCCCTATCTAAAAGTGAAAGGAAGCATATCCCCTTGTTAACAACCAATGTTACTTAGATATAGTTTAACTTGGTTCTCTCCGCCCCCCATTGTTTTACATTTCCAGCAATTTTAAAAAGAAAACCTATTTCTTTAGGACCTTTCCCACAAAAAACCTCCCCACCATTTGCAGCTCTTCTGCTGTTCTGTACCAGCAGCAAAGCAATCAACGCTACTTCTCACATTGCAGCACTAGCCACTTTCTCAGTGCAGGTGGATAAACAGAGAGAGATTTGGGGCATAATAAGTTATCGCTTTTAAACATAAACAGCCCTGTTAATTTAACTTCCATTAAAAACAGAAAACAACGCCGGAGAAAATTAATTGCCAAACAGAAAGGGACAAGTTCAGTCAAGACTGGGGAAGGGGGGAGAGAATGTGTTTGCTGAGCCTCCATGGGGGGTTTTACAAACAAAGAGGGAGTCAACAAAAAATTAAAAAGCAATAAAGATGTCTGGAGAGTGTCATTGAAATTCTCGTTGTCTTATTTAAACGGCAGTTTAATGAAAAGGAAATCACAATTAAAAAATCTCAGTGGCAGAATATGACACTCCAGTGTATTTTGGGGATCATTTCCATGACAGCCCTTCGGAGCCGTTCTGGCTTACTATGGTGTCAGTGGGAGATTGCGTTAAATCCAGCAGCATCACAATGGCGCAACCCCACTCCTTATTCCAGATGGGGTCTCATTCTACTCTGAGGCTTGTACTGAAGAAATCATTCATTGCCTATCCTGGGCTTTTCAGCAATGCGACCCGAGCACTGGAATGAACTCAGGCAGGTACTATCTCTCCCACCTGTCTATTAAAAAGCCCCAAAACAATAACTTGGGACAGGGACCCAGGACTCCTGGGTTCTCTTCCTTGTGTCTTTGATTTAGTAGTTAGAGCAAGGGAATGGGAGTCAGGACTCCTGGGATCTAGTCTTTCTCTGGGAAGAGGAGGATCTAGTATTTAGAACTGGAAGTCTGGACTCCTGGGTTCTAATCCTGGCTTTGGGGAGGGAATGTGGCTGACTGGTTAGGACACGGGAGTAGGGATCCTGGTTTCTAGTCCTGGTTTTGTGAGAAAGTGTGTCTTCCTGCTTAGAACAGGTGAGTAGAGCCACGGCTCTTGATTTCTCTTCCTAGATTGGGGAGGAGGTTGGTTAAAATGTCCCATGCTGGAGATAGATTCTTTACTAAGGCTTTTTAAAGAAAAAACAAAGCAGATGATACTAGGTTTTTCACAGAAGCACAAAAGACTCTTCTTAGTATAAAACAATTTCCCCTGCTTGAATTTTAAAATGAACAACTCAGATTTGGTCAGGAGAAAAGGGAAAACAAAGACAGTCTAGCTCAGACCTCATGTGCCAACTTTAATCTTGGAGAATTTTTGTGGCGGGTTATAAACTCCACAAAATACAGTTTGATATCAGAACCTGGGATAGTCTCTTTACTGTAAGGAGCATCACTAGAGTGTGTATGGAGTCAGAGGACATTAGAGTATTTATAAGGTGCTAGAGGGGGAAATGGCTTTAGTTCTGAACAGAGTCGGTGAATAAATAATTCATCATGAGTAATTTATTGACTAAGTTTATCTCTTTTTTCCTATTTGGGTGAAATGCACCCAATGTGCAGAGCCAGCATAAGCCCTAAGCACCACTTAAATTCCAATTAAGCCCTTTTTGAATTGTCTGGGAACAGATCCCAATTTTCCCATATTTATTTGTTATTCAGAATTACACACCACACAGATTCTGCACATAATTCTTACTCCACACCTTGTTTGCAAACAGTTTACTGTGAGTGCTTGACATTTGAAATTCAAGCTGTTTTTGTAGGCCACAACAGACCACATGGCATACTTGTTTCCCTGACTGGATGGGCATAACTCTTAGAATCAGGCTTCCCTTACACATAGCTGTGAGTACCAATTCAAAACTCCCTTTCTGGAAATAGTCTTCAATATTCCCTTACAAACATTCCTACCAGTAAACTGCTTGGCTGGAGTACTCGTGGAGAGGCATTAGACATGAACACAGCCAAACTGAATTCATTTGAAAATCCAGAAGAATATCTTCTAGAGGGAAATATCTGTATGGTCTGCCTACCCCTAATCCCACATGCCCTGTGACTAGTAGGTCAAATTCATCTGTGTGCAGTGGTCCATATTCAACAGGACGCTAGGGGGTGTAGACCTTGGGCTGGTTGCTCTGCACAGGGCTGAATTTCACCCCAAGTGAGTATGAGCAACAGGTTTGGGTCTGTTGGGCCTGATTCTTCTTACACTTGTGTTAGTTTCATACTGGGGTGATTCTGTTGGTTTCAGGAGAGCTACTCCTGAATTATACCAGTGCAGGGGAGAGCAGAATTAAGTCCTTTGTTTTTAAAATGCTCCCATCCAAAGCAGGGGACTTCATCAAGCTCATCAGGGATTAGGAACGCTGGAAATGCCACAGCTGTCTTGGAGCAATGACTCACGGCACTGAAGGGAAGCAAGGTTGTGTCTCACAAATGAGCAAGCGTGCAAACGTTGGAGGGCCATAGGGAGTCAAGAAAGGCAGTGTGGCCACTGGATAGGGCACAGGACCAGGATCCAGGAAACTTGGGCTTTATTACCAGGTTGGCTGTGTGACCATGGGCAAATCAAATCCCCTCGCTGTGCCTGTTTTCCCTCCCACCCACTGTATATTTAGACTGCAAACTCTTTGGGGCAGGAACTGTCTTTCACTCTGTATGTACAGCGCCAAGCACCATGAACCCTTCATCTCTGTTGGAGCTGCTTTTATAATGTAAATGTCAGCCTCATGTAAGCAGCAACACATCTTCTCTCCTAGATTCCTGCTGGCCCCTGCCTTTCCCCTCGGGAGAGGCGGAAGTCAGAAGGTCTTGCGGGACCCCCATTGACTTAAAGATTTTAGATGCTCAAAGATGCGATTGGAGCAATTTTCTTGACCATTTATTGTCTTACTAAAACCCATTCATTGGAACAGCCTTTTATAAAACTTGCCATATATATATCTATATAACACAAAATACTCTACCCCTCAACAATCTGCAACCTGCACGTATATGTTACTGCCTATACACTGAATGATGCCCTGGAACAGCTTCAGGCTTTTAAACAGTGCTCTGTGTGTGTGTGTGTGTGTGTGTGTGTGTGTGTGTGTGTGTGTGTAGCATCTCATTTTCTTTGCTCTGAAAAAAACGTGGGGGCTGGGACGTGCGAGCAGCATTCAAACTGCAGGGCTGTTCTGCAGAACCAGGGAGTGTCACGGGAAGGACTCAGGACTGGAAAGCCAGGGTGTAGAAGGTCAGAATGCGCTGGCAGAGATGATGGAAGGATGCAGCATTGCAGGATTTATCAGGTGGTGGTTGAGGTGCACTGACAGGGTTGTTGGGAGGCCCAAAAGGGAACAGCAGAGGTTTGAATGGAGGTGCACTAGAGGATTTGTGTGGTGATCCATTACTGGAAAAGCAGGGGTTGCACAAGGTCAGGTGTGCGTATACATCCATTACGTGAAAAGAGGGAGTGCCACAGGTTAGGACTGAACTACGGTGGCTGAGGTGAGGGGGGAAGCTTGCACAGCCCGCCACCTGACTGCCTGCGTCTACACATAGACTGAAACAAAGGCTCCAAGAAGTGTGAACTGCTCTATTCATCAGCCTACTGCCACCCCCAGTGGGGCAGGGCTATGGCATGAGAGTGGAAGCAGGGGGCACAGAGGCCATTGTGTGGGGGATACCTAGGGCCCTAGATTATTCACTGAGAATTGGGCATCCAAATCCCCTAGGTGGCTTTGAAAGTTGCCTCCATAGTTTTTTTAGAGATGTGTACTGTGTGTTTCCAAGACCAAGGGTAGGGCTCAACCCTTAAAACAGATGAGAAGCAAACAGTTTTGAATCACCATGTGTCTAGCTGTGTTTCCCATCACACCAACTCACCCCAGCAAACTCCATTGCCTGTCTGCACCTCTGACACAAGTACATCCCTGCCCACAAACTCACCTGGATTTTCTCTCTGCACAGACTCATGTGAGCCAGTATTTGTCTTATTTTAGCAGCCAGAGGCCCCAACTGAAATCTGGTGTCCATTGTGCTAGGCACTGTACATATAAGAGTACCTGTCCCAGAGAGTTTACAATTTAAATAAACAAGATGTACAAAGAGTCGGAGACAAGGAAGATTATTATCCCTACTTTACAGATGGGAAACTGAGGCATAGAGTGATGACGTGCTAGTGCATTGGGTGCTGACTGCTTTTGAAAATCTGATGCCATGTGGCTGGCCCAAGGTCACAGAGGGAGTCTGTGGCAGAGCCTAGAACTGGACTCAGCTCTCCTGAGTCCCAACCCAGAGTCTTAACCCACAAGGCCAGCCCTCCTTTTAAATACCAGTTCTGCTGTCCTTTACTTTTACCTTGCTCTTGTTTTAATTCTCTCCAGAGAAGTGGGATTCTGCCTTTTTGGGGTTTCCAGTTCCAGGAGTGGGCTGAAACCTGAAGTTTCTAATGGAAGGGACGGGAGAAGATACTTCCCCTGAGATTGACAATTTCCAGGAGGCTGCTTAGCAGCCAGAGTCGGAGAAAGTTGCAGGCACCTCCCACTCAGAGCAAGAGGCAGAAGGCTGTATCATCAATCAGTGCTCTGGCGGCTCACGCCTCATTGCCTATGGAGTCCAAGCGAAACACAGATCTCCAGTGTGTTTCCAGGCAAAAGGGCTAGATTGCAAAAACAATTGGTTTGCAGTAAGCTTCTATATACAGAGAATCAGGGGCATGCACAGAAATTTAACTTTGACCCCTTTTGGGGGAGGCACATTCTGTGCCTCGGCCCCTGCTGAAGCTCGCTCTTCTCTCCCCCTGCCCTGACAAGAACTTCCCTCCCTCCCACCACCCCAGCTCCGCAGGAGCTCGCTCTCCTCCCCCTGCTGTCCCCATGGCCCCAGCAGAGTTCTGTGCCCCTAACAATTATTGCTTGCCTCTCTCTGGGATCACTTTCTGGCTGCCCGGCTCAGATCCTCAGCTGGTGTAAAATGGAGTGGCTTCATGGATGTCATTAAGTCAGCTAGGTGCAACTGGACTGATATGTTCCAACTGGCAGCCTTTAGGGGTGACTCTAGGGCCTATTCTCTGGCCTGGGTGATATATCTCAGACTAGATGATTGGAGGGGTGCCTTCTGCCTTTGGAATCTATGACTAGCCAACGTAAGTGGCTCAAGGTGAGATTTGCAACCTGGGAGCCGCGACATAGTCATGTGTGGCAGACATGCTGAAGGGGGCATGGAGCTCTGAAGCTGCCCTCCCTCCCCCACTGTGGATGGGTGAAAAGAACTTTCCTCACCCTGAAACCTTCATCCCAGCCTCAGACTGAACCATGTTTCCGAGGCTACATCCCTGCGGTGAGCCAGGGGGTGATCCCCAGCTCACCCAGGTGTACTCACAGTAGCTTGACGACGGTGAGCGCAAGTATAAATCGGAGAGGAGCTGCGGTCGCCCAAGCAGCGGCAGCAGCAACCTGGCTTAGCCATGCAGAGTGTGTGTCTAGGGGATTCAGGTGGTTGGCACTTGGCACTCACTGGGCTATCGTGGCTGCATTTACACTCAGGCCAGTTCTCATCAAGCTACCGAAAGTATGTCTGCATGAGCTGGGTATCAGTGTGTAGACATAGCCCGAGACTCAGACACACTTGGATAATCTCCTCCTCTCTGCCCACCCCTTCGTTTTAATTTCATGGCAGCCTCTGAACTCCTGGCTTCCAGCTGTCAGTAGAAGAGCCAGAATCCCATGAGTAAAGCTGTTCTTGGGGAACGTCCAGTACATCCTTTTGTCTGTCTACCTAGCGATCCATCCCACTGCACTTGTCACTCGAGCATGCAAGATCACAGTGATTCCCCTCCTAGGGAACTCCATGCTTCTTTCAGTCCCCCGGAGTCTCAAGCCAGGTCAGTGCTTGGTGGCCATCTTCCAGAGGAGGACAGTGACCCAACTAGTATGGAAAGGTCTGGGAAAAGAGGGATCAGTAATGCATCCGGCCACATGGACCTTTGGGAAAGAGTTCCATCGCCTACCATCTTAAGCTAAGAAGGCAGCATGGGAAACCTCCTGAGAAAAGCTGCTCCAATCAAAGTCTGGGCTCAGTCTACTTTGACAATCTCATGAGGTCCAGAGAAACACCCAGTCTTGCAGGTGCCTGTCTAAACAGAACCCCAACCTTCCGAAGTTCTCCCATCTCTGGCTAATTCATGGAGCAGAGGGTTATTGCTCCTTTGAAGTCAATGGAACTGAGTCCATTTTCACCAGTCGAGGATCTGTCCCCCAGAATTAGTGCCTTCCCTGCCTACTTTTAGATGTGCCAAGCAAGGGGGCTCCCACCACTCATCTGGGGAGGTGATTGTGCAGTCTGATGGATCTAGCTGTCTGGAAGTTATCGCCTGAAGTTTTAGGCAGAATTTTCCCCTTTTCCTAATCTCCTCGGGTGACTCCCAGTTACAGCCCCTTGAACTGATAATTCCTCTGCTTCTTGCCTGGAGAATGTAGACGCTGACCTTGCAATGCTCAGAACCACAGACCCCCCATTTTCCTCTGCAGCTGGCTCCTGCTGGATGTCATTGGGAGCTCAACAGGGTTTTGCGGCTGCTGAGTGTGCCTATGCAGCGGAATGCAGAGGCAACCTTGTACAGCTCTGTATCCTGCATACAAGAGCTTCCCTCCCTCCGCCCTCACAACTATCTCACCGCTGCCTGCTTTCCTAGGACACATCTCCGGGACTGGAATACATCTCCGGGCGCACGTGACCGATAATGTGGCTCAGTGCCACATAATGCATAACAAGATCAGATCTGTTCTGGTTGGGTACAAAGGGTCCTACTCAACAAACCACTTTCATCTCCATTGTGCTAGTGGAATTTTATCTGGGTTCTAATGACGCCGTTTCATAAAGATCTGTGGCGTTATCGCTGCTCACCCCCCCGATAGCGATAGACAATCTGCTTGTTTTTACATTACAGCTGCATGGTTAGGGAAGAAGATAAAGGGCAGGATTGAAATGTAAGGGTGGAGGAATACACATCCCCTTGTTAAAAATAACCCATATCAAATGAATGGGTTTAACAGCAGAGCAGAGATATTTAGCTGAGCTCACAACTGTGTTAGATGTCTCAGACTTCAGACCCACAAATGTCCCTTCTCCAAGGAGGGCAGTGATGGGAGATTGCCTGCCTTGCTGCTCCTAGGCTGTGCCTGTTCTAAGGATGAATAATAAATAGCCTTCGGGGCTCTCTGTCGGGTACCTTTCCCCAGCAATAAATGCACTTGTTTGAGTTAGAGTCTCCCTTGCCTTGCAGCTATTTACATCAGTGCAAAAGTGAGGGGAAAGTGGTTGCACAAGGCTGGCATTCACACCTCTACACCACCGCCACCCAATCAGCGAGCTAGTGAGTTCCGAGGTGGTAGTGTTTGACACATGCTTGGAAAGGGGACACAGGTTGCAGGCTGATTGGGAATCAGCCCCCTTATTTAGAACCGGGTTAGCGGTCTAGGTATACTGAATGCTTTCTCAGCACAGGAAGATGAACTAGATGGGCCTGAATGTCCATTCCAGCCGTACATTTCAAGGATTCTATCAACTATGGGCTTGGGGTCAGTTGGGGTGACCTAGGCTACTGAGCCCCCACAACTCCCATGAGGTGGAGCCAAGAACAGGAGTCAGGTCAGAGGGTCAGGAAACTCCTGTTTCCCATCCAGGAGTGGGGACCCAGGAGCAGGGGACAGATCTGTGAATCCAGACTTCCCTGAACCCCTGAACAGAGAAGCGGGTAGAACTGGGGGTCAGACAGCAGGGTAAGATCATGATGCTAGCGCTGAGAGTTGGTTTCATGAGCATAACCGTAATCTTTAAAAGGCAGGGGATCTAACCCTGAAGCCTTTATGCAGGCAAAACTCACCCTGGTTTTGTTGGCTGCACACAGGAGCCTGAGTGTTAGAGGCGCTGAGCGCCCTCCACTGCCCACTGAGACCAACGGGAGCTGCAGGTTCCCACGCCATCATTCTTTCCCCTTCCAGTCCTGGGCAAGAGCACACACTGGAACCGAGCACACAGCATCCTTAGGGCCATCTCCTCTGGCCTGTGGCCTCCAACCTGCTCAGAACCTCCCACACCAAGGGCATTTTCCTTCCATTCAGTGCTGATCCCTAATATCTACAGCCCCGCACCGCACCCCTCGGGTCAGGCCTCTGTGTTGGAAGAGGCTAGCACCCAAAGGCTGACAAAGGGGGCTGGCTCTCCTTCCTTCAGTTCCTCTTTGCCACTGCACCTGCTGATATGCCCAGGGTGTGACTCTCTCCGGGCACAGTCATATCATGCCTGGAGTCTTAGGAAGGCGCTAGAGAGAGCAGGGGAATTGCTGAGACCTCACAAACCCATTTTTGTTCAGGCTCCAACAGGAGGGAGAGACCTGGTTCATGTCTAAGCATCAGAGAGGAGCAGGAGAAGACAATTGTTGTCACTGCTAAGCGTAGCAACACTGAACTCACACAGCCTTATTTACACTGAGCACCCAGGGACATGGCTGCTACCTTCCCACTCCTCCCCCCACCCCTCCGGCCTGAGCCCCCACTCTGTTACTAGGGTGGGTTTCAGGCCGTGCTATTGAGGGGGGAGGAAAAACAAATCCCCATCCATCTGCTAGAAAAAAGAGCTCACGTTAACCTCCCAGCTCAGCTAGGCATATGATTATACTGCACGGCTCCGGTGGGCTGGAGTCACGAAACACCAAAAGAGGGGCTGGGATTTCTAGCATGGAATGATATAGGGGGTGAGTGTATGCATGGTGTGTGCGTGGGAGAGTGGAGGGGGGATGTGCGCATGGGATGTGTGTGCTGGAGAAAGGTGCTGTAAATACACAAACAGCAAGATCTTTCCAACACCATCTGTTGTCCTGGTGTTTCTTCTGCCGACAGCACAGGGCAGGAGAGGGGATCAGGCACCTCATCCCCAACACCAGCTTGCTTAACCAGCCCTCTGCTATAGCTGCCTGATGAGATTGCTCCCTTCTGTGCTTAACACTGACCCCCAGGCTTCAGCCCTAGCTCCCCGCCCTGCCTCTGCCCTGGGTGCTGGATGACAGCCAGCCAGCCATCTGCGTGGGCTTTCATTTCCCAGGGCTCTGTAGGCTCTGGAGGGTTCATGGTGGGTGGTCCTTTTGTTTGTTTTTTTGTTTGCTTGCTGCCATAAGCTGTCCAGGGCAGGAGCCCCCTTTGTAAATGCGCTGGGTACATTTGCAGCATTATTCCATAATCACTGTCCACTGTATTCATCAGCTGCTCCCAGGTTTCCGCTTGAGGATCACTTTTTACTTTGCAGTCTCTTGTGCTCTATTCCGCTTTCCCCTCTCCCATCTGCGGGCTGAGCTCTGTGGACCAAACTAGGCTATTTCACACAGCCTCTCTCCCGCATCTAACTTCTCTCATTTAATGGTTCCCATTCATATCAGCCACAGAAGGGTTAATGTGCTGGAAATGTTGGTTCCTGGCCAGATCACATCCGCTCGGTGATTCAAGGCTGGATTTTGATCTCACTGACATGGGTATAAACCCACCGCATCTCCATTGCTTCCACTGGTGTTATTCCAGATTTACACCAGTCACTGAGATCAGAATCTGGCCCTCGCTCCATTGATTCCAGTGGAGTTTTCAGATTTACACCCATGTAAATGAGATCAGAATCAAGCCCTTAACATCGGTGCCATAGAGAACCTTCCTTTCCAGCTACTGCCTTATTCACCCCTGCCTCAGTCTTGTTTTCCGCCTCCGATCATCGTAGCCCAGCTGAAACACAGAGGTACCACAGCGTTCCCCTCATGCACACACCTCCCGGACTCTGCCTCTTTTTTCTCAGCATTTACCATCTGTCCCAAAAATAAGGAGGAGAGAGGGAAAGAAATGCAATGAAATGCAAAGGTATGAGAGAGGAGAAAAAAACAAAAAAACAGCCACCCAACTCTGGGTGCCAAGGCTTCCCCTTCTGCAGCCGAGTCACGCCAGCTTCCCTTACCTTCTGCACACCCACAATGCCAACCTCCAAATAAAGACAGATCCCAGCTTACCCTTGGACTCTCCTCCGGTCTCCCAGCGCCGCTGTCATTTGCCTGCCTGCTCCCTGACACGGACACACATGCATCAGGTTCTGACAGAGCCCGGAGCTGACAGACAATGGGGGGCTGCGGTTTCCTCCACAGTCGGGCGTAGCAGACCAGCTAAAGCTGAAGAGGTTTCTGATCTATGTCTCCCCCCCACACCCTTTATTTCTTTTTTCAAAGAGACAGGGAGGATGGCAGGCCGATTTCCCCCTCTCTCCCGCTCTTTCTCCTTCAGCGACTTGTCTGGAAGCAGCAGGGAGGGACCATCATTCTTCCCCCTCTCATGTCTCATTTGTAAGCACACACACTCCACTCTCCTTGGCTTTCAGCAGCTTCCCACCACCTCCTCCTCTCTCTCCATCCTCCCTCCTTCTCTTGCCTGAGCTTTGTCACTGCAATGTGCCACCCACCTGAATCAGCTTGTGCCTGCTGGGCCACTTAACTCCTGAGGCGCCAGCGAGCTCTGCGTCACAAACAAGGGGGGACGGAGGGCTGAGAGGCCGAGAGGCGCCGGGCAGAAGCAGGGAGCTGGGTGGCTTGCTGGCAAGGCTGAGCCTGGAAGCACAGACAGGAACATCAAAGGACTCAACTGCCACTTCATCCTCTTTAAATCGGTTTGAAGGCCAGCACCTCTGGGGACATGGGCAGCATCCCTGCTTCCCTCAGCAGTGACATACGTCTCTGTGTGAGCTCTTCGTCTCCTCCCCCCCTTGGGGGCTGTTTAAAAGGCCGAGCTTTCGCGGGCTGAATTAGCAATTGGTTTGTGGGATGAACTAGCTTTTGTGAGATGAATGAGCAATTGGTTTGTGCCCGTCCGGCTAGCAGGGCCCTAGCCCTGGCGTACCCCTGGGTCCTCCTGCTCCCATCGCACAATATGGGCGTGCCGTGTCATGGTGCCACACTGCCCTGGGGATCCTTTTGTTCATCGGTGCCAGCGTGGCGACCAGTGTCTTGGCCCTGAGGCAACATGGGGCTCCCCACACCATTCTGGTGTCATGGCAGGTTGGCACTGAAACACCCCTGGGACTTCTCTTTGGTGCCAAAGATTCAGCAGCTGCAGTGGCGCAAGGCACCCGCGGGTTCTGCTATGGCTCGCGGCACCCTAATGCAGAGGAGCCCGACGACACCTCCCACTTCATTGCAATGAGCCAGCTCAAAATGGTTTGGCTCTGTGGGGTCCGAGTCTCCTCCTGCCCCCCTCTTTGTCAGTTTGACACAATCATTTAGCCCTAAGGCATGCTGAGGGCTCTGCCTCTGCCTATCCCTCCCTGCTCATCCAGGTCATGGCATCTTGGCAAGGACGACCTTCCTTTTCCCTTCTACCAGCCTGGCTCCCTGTCCCTCTGGCTCACCAGTGAGGCGCACTGGGCCTTGACATGGAGTTGCCTGGGACTCCTCACACTTCTCTTTCCTGGGCGTTTTCAGAGCCTCACAAATTGCAGGCTGCACTCTGCCTCCGTTGCTTCCCACCCCTGATGCAGTTTCTAGGCTGTGCTGTGGATCATCTAACAAGAGACAGGGTCCCTTTCCTACTGAGCTATGTGGAAGTCAAGTGGGCCCTGGTGCCTGCCTCCGGGCAGAACCAAGCAGCCTCAAACTGCTTCGGACCCACATCCTTGCACGCTAGTTTTATTGAGTTCATTCAGAGCTTGTTCCCTGTAATTACAGGGAATGCTCAGCGGGCAAGAGCATTGCAAAGTTTACATCAGGCTGTGCTGGACAGAAATCCGAGATGGCCTTATTCAAGGCCTAACTTTTCAGAAAGGAAGGATGGCTCAGGGTCGAGGTTGCTAGCGTGGGGTCTAAAAGACCTGGACTGAATATCTTCCTCCACCACTGGTTTCTTATGTGACCCTAAGTGAGTCCCTGAGCCTCTCTGTGCACCTATAAAATAGGAATGATAACACTGCCCTGCCTCTCACAGGGGTGCCGTGAGGATAAACCGTACAGACTGTGAGGGGCTCAGATAGTATGGTAATGGGGCCCAAATATGGACCTTAGATTGATAGTTATGAGTTCAGCTTCAGCAGATAAGATTTTTCCACCCAGTCATGGTGCTGGCCCAGAAGGGCCTGTACTCTAAGATCATACTTCTGGGGTACAAGTGAAAACAGAGACTCAACTGTATAGAGGAGAAGAGGCCTGGGCATCAGGAGTTTGAGAGCAGAACACAGGGAAAAAGCAAGGACCCAGCTGGGTTAGATATCCCCTGGAACCTACATTTCAAGGATGGGTTGCCTCAGAGATTCTTGATGCACAAAATTACTGCAAAATCATTCCATGGCCCCAGCTCGATAGAGGGCTTTGCAGCACAGGCCATCTTGAGGGTTGCAGTGAGGGAGAGAGAGTCCACTGGCCTACCTGCTGTGTTGCAATGTAGCGTCAGGTGAACCTCAGATTGCGGAGGCTAGTGTCCTCTTGGCAGGTCGTGTTTGTGTTTCCCCCCTTTCCAGCCATGTCTCTCTCCATCTGAAAACACTGCAGAGAAGTGATGCCTCTGGAGTCACCTGCAATAAGAAGAAGTAGCTACCAATTTGAAATGAAGAATGGGGGGAAACCACAGCAGAGACAACCACCTGATCCACCCACCTTTCTACGGTATGCTTATTCCACAGAGGGCTGCACAATTCAGATCTGCATCCAGCTTTCTGACAGCCCAAAGTCCAAAGATGCAGGGTTTTACAGTCCAAAGTGCACGGTTTTGGTCAGATTCATTTAAAAATAGCAGGCTATACGCGATTTTTAAAATCCAGATCCACCTTTAGAATCTGAACCCCTTCAAAGTCTGGGATGTTCTGATCTGGGATTTTGGCTCAGGCCCGTTCGAATAGCCAAGGGACCATGTGCAAAATTCAGATCAAAACCAGTGGGAGTCTGGAATTGGGGTGCTGGTTTGGGGCCGATTTCTTGTCCTGAGATGGTGTAGCTGGCTGATTCTGACTCTATCTGCTCTTCAAGACCACCACTGCCAGCTGACATCTGACCTACAGCCCAGCCCCAGCTGGCTGAGGTCATGGAGTTCTTTGTCTAGTTGGAGCCCTAAGAGTAACGATGGCCATTGGCTTTCTCTTTCATGCCTGTCTCTTCCTCGTTAGATTGGAGATGGGATTTGGCTTGGTTCCAGACTACTCACCTAGGGCTGTGGGCTGGGCAGATGAGATGGAGAACACACTAGAGAAGGAGATACTGGGAGGGATTTCAGTGACCTGCTTTTGTTGGCCAGGCTGCAGCAACATAACATTCCTGACGATGTGCCGGAGCAGATGGGTGATACTGTGGCACCTTGGCCCCAAATCTATAAAATATTTAGGCACATGTTTAACGGGACCTAAGTACATGCGTGCTTAACATTAATCAGGTGCTTAAATGCTTTGCTGACTTGGGGATTGGCTGTTGAATCAGGGACTTTTATTTAACAGGCATGCTTCGTGAATAGCAACAGATGAACCTCCCGGCAGGGTTTGGCTTGGAGAAGTGCTTCAAGGCCTGGATGCCTGAGTCAGTGCGCACAGAAATCACGGGGAGTTTTGACATGGGTGTTAATGGATGCAGGCTTAGGTCTCTTGTTATTATTCAAACAGATCGAGCCTCTTGATTTTGAAGACCTGCTGACTTTAAAGTCTAGGAGTGTCCCATGAGAACAGCTTTCCCCAGGAAATTTCCCTGCCTCCGATCAGCTTGGAAAACCCTTAAGAAGGGCCTTTGTGGTGGGCGTATTTTGGTAATGCCATTGCCAGAGCAGAGAGCAAAGAGGCCTGGACATCAGAGCTGGGAGAAAGCTGGTGCCCTGTTAGGTTTGTAAAACCTCGTTAGCTGGTTGCCAAGTCATGAGCGCCCCATTCTGCAGGGTGTCTAGCACCCTCAGCTCCCAAGGAGCTCAGTGAGATTGAGGTACTCCACAATGGCCTTGTTGTTGCCCTTAGCAATGCTAAGCAGTCACTGCGGTGTCGCACCGGGCCATGCTAAGGAGTTACTGCTGCTCGGGGCATCCAGGGCTGGGCTGGATTGCTCGCTGTGTTTCAGTAGACACATAACTCAGATCAAGTACACCACATTCAATGATCTCCCAAGCACCCCTTTGGAAAACAGGGATCATGTTTCCTAAAGGTGTTTTGAAGGGAAGAGAGAGAAATAGGGGAAACAGGGCAGGTAGTTTTTAGCTATCTGTCAGCAAATCCATCCAACACACCTTAAAACAGGACTCCCAGTTTTTTCACAGAGTGGCCCACATCTTTAAAAGGATTGCTTTGTGAACAAGCTGTCCTGCCATTCACAATCCCCTGGACCCCTGCCCTCCCTTTGCCCACTGGATAATAGTCCTGTACCAATTAGAGGCATTGTTTCCATAGAGAAGTAATATTAGGGAAGTATTTTTAACTTCTATTTGTGCATCTTAGGAGAAGGAGTCAATGCCACACAGCGTAACAGCTCTCTGCAGACCACAGTTCGGGAATTGCTCTTTCTTTGTTTGCTAGCCCTAGGGTACAGGGAGCCAGGGAGCTGCTGGATTAGCCAAACTATCAATTCGTTTGGTGAAATGGAACAGTGCGTGCCAACCCAGTGGGTTCTCTTTCACCAGGCTTACTGGAGCAGAAAGCCCCCTTCACTGATGGAAATCCTCCGCAGCCATTCAGATGAATCATCCAGACCCTACAGCCCTGACTTTCCACTGCTTTGTGCCTTTGCACAGCACTTACACCTGTACAGAGCTCCAGTTTGGTAGGGTTTCAGGCCCACTTCGCCCACACGTAAATGACAGCGTGAGATCAAGACAATGGAGAATCAGGTTCCTTGACTCACTTCAGGGCAGTGGTGAGTGTGTGGTTCAGACTCCGGTAAATGTTGCTCTCAGGGGCCTCCAAGGGTTGTGAGTTGCATCTGCTTGTGTCTCAAAGCAGACACTCTTGTAGCTGGCTAAAGCAAGGAGCTGCTGAGCCCAGCACAGAGTCGGTCCATTTAAAAGATCCCAGCCACATCTAAGAGCAGAGCCAAATTCAGGCATGGATGAAATATGACAGCGCATCGGGGGGCTGAGTAGTGAGGAACATGCTTCAAGCTAGCGAGGCAAAGGCCATGCCTGGAGGCAAGAGCAGGTGCACACAGGATTCCACTTCAGGCCCTTCTCATCCTTTGTGCGAGTGAACTGTCAAACTGGAGGAGACCTTTAACTGTCTGCCTCCAGCCCAGACTTTGTTAGCACGCTCTTTTCATCTCTAGCAGTCCCACAGACAAATCCTCCACTAGGTTTCTACACGGGCCTTGAAAGAGATTCTGGATCCATGCACCGGCAAACAGGGAACCTGGACTTGGCAACAGGTTTGGAAGTTTGCGACAAGCCCAGTGAAGCTAAGGATTTATAGGGTCATGCTAGGAGTCTTTCATCTTGTGCAATGACTGATTTGACAGCACTTAATTCATCTGGGACAGACTCAAGGGCATTTTTGCAGACCAAAAGATCTGACTTACTTTAATTATGGTCCCCTCTGACGGGTCACACCCTCTAGAGTCTGGGAAATTGATCACGGCAACCATGAGAGGCTGCTATAATAAAGCATGTGATTTACTATCATCCTAACAAACAAACAAACCAGGGCATCTTGTGAACAGAGCCCTTTTAGCCCTTAGATGGTAGAGAGATAGGACTTGATCCAGCACTAATTGAGGTTAATGGATTTTTTTGCTACTGACCTCAGTGGGAATTGGACCAGGCACAATTTTTTAAATATCTTTCATACAAACTGCACTGAACTACTCTTTCAAGAGACAAAAGATGAAAAGGGGGATTGTATGCAGCTCCAAAGACCCCTGAGCTTTGGGGGTCCAAAATCCAATTTCAGACCCCAATCTGAATTTCCCAAGTGGTCCCTAAGTTTATACTGGGCTGAACCATAACCCCAGATCAACATCCCCTAACTTCTATTTTAAAGTGTGTGGGTAAAGATACTCCAGAGGAACGGTGATGAATTCTGAGGAAGGGACCCATCCAAAAAAATCAACTGAATTCTGGAGCCACAGATTTAAGACCCACAGGTATGGCACCTTGCCCCATTTGTCTGAGCTTAACATTGGGCACAGGTATGGCTGGATCAGATGAAGGAAAGCAGAACCCAGACAGGTCTTTTCATTTATGGAGGAGATTAAGCCTTGAAGGGACCAAGAGGAGTCTGTCTTGGATCTCGGGCAGCCAGAAAAGGAATTTTATTAACTTTATTGTTCTTATTTTCCTTCTTCTGTGAAACAAGCAGTGAGAGAAACTTCATGATGAAGTTCTGCCAGGGCTAGTTTAGTTCTGGTCTCAGGAAATCTCTTTTGGCAGCAAGCTCTGCTGATCTGTATTGATTTGCCACTGACGTATTGAGATCTAGCCAGAGTAGCCTGGGCTATGGTGAGCTTCCGTAAACTGAATGGAAGGAGGGGACTGGTAATGGGACAGGGAGACTTGCACTTCTACATCATCAATTCAGAGGGGCTGCAGCTTAAAATCAGTCAAATCATCTTACATTTGCTTGGTGGCCTCTGTGAAAATGAGGTGGGGGTCCCAGTCCAGTGCCTGGTGGGCAAGGGTCTCTTTCAGCCACTTCCTTTCTTTCTCCCTCACTCTCGTACTTGATCTCCTCCATGACCAGCCACTCTCCAAATCAATTGACCATCATTGACCTCTCCATTAGACTTTCAGCTAAATAGCACAAAGATTGCAAAGCCGTCAACATCCATGTCCCTGTCGGGGTCGCGTCCAGCACACTTTCTACATTAATAAATAATTCTTCGCTATTTGTTATGTATGTCTCAGCCGTATCCTGCATGAGACACATAAATAAAGACATCCCTGAACCCACAGGTATTGGGTCTGATCTCCCATTTGTACCCGTGTAATTCAAGAGTGGTTCCATTAAAGTCAGTGGAGTAGCATCAGTGTCAAACCCAAGGAAAATTAGTGAAAGGAAGGACGGTCCAGTGGTTAGTTCCCTGTCCCACCACAGACTGTCTGCTGGGTAAGTCATTTAGTCTCTCTGGGTTCAGTTCACCACCCATAAAACAGGGATAATAGCACTGCCCTACCTCACAGGGTGTTGTGAGGATAAAGACTCTGGAGATTGTGAGATGCCCAGATACAACAATGATGGGAGCCGTATAAATACCATTGCTAGAATCAGACCCACTGCATTCTAACAGGTAAATACAATAATGAGCCAGCATGTTCATTCGTTATTCTGCAGAGGGCTAAAGTCACAACTTGCAAATGACCAGCAAGGAATTCCCCTGGGGTATGAGAACTTCCCCTGGCATCGGGCTGGTGGAGATGGCTCCTGTTCTAGCTGCTTGTGTGGAGTATGTTAGAGCCTCTGCCCACTGAGGACACTACACCAGTGGCACAAGTTACATCAGCCCCACAGCTGCACTGTATCAGGGGCTTTTGCAGTCCAGGACCAGGAGCCTAACCAGCTGTTTTGGTGCCTACATGGGAGATATCTCCTCGGCTGAGTTGTTTGAAAAACCTGGCCCTGTGGGCTACAATCTCTCCTATGGGTGAGCTCCACACAGCATGGGAAGAGTATCGGAAAGCCAGATGCTTGTGATAAACCAGCTCCCCGCTCTGGGGCTGTGCAGTGGTCCTTGGGCAACAGATTAGGAACCTCTGCTACGTGGGGAAAGAGAATGTGAGTACTGTATGCACACACACACACAGAATCAGGCCATGGGCGCCCATCTTTCACACAGGAAACTACTTGGACACTAATGGATGCTCTCTGGGCAATTACTCTCAGTACTTGATGGCCTGCTATTGACCCGCCTGCCCTAAAGTTTAATCTCACAGTTTAGCCATGCGGAAATGACAGAGAGCACTGCAGTCAAGCTCTGCTTCAAGGAAGAGAAAGGGGGCCTTTTGGAGGAAATGCACCTATTCTATTCTATTCTATTCTATTCTATTCTATTCTATTCTATTCTATATAGGTTCTTGTACCGTCCTCATCACTGTAGAATGTGAATGCCTTCCAGAGTGATATCTGAGAGAAAGGAGGGTGCAGTGGTTAGGGCACTCGGCTAGAATTAAGAGACCTCCTTTCACTTCCCTGCTCTGTCAGGTACTTCCTGTGTGACCTTGAGCAAATTACTTAGGCTCTCTGTGCCTCAGTCCCTCATTTGTAAAATGGGGCTAACAGTCCCCTCCTTCGCAGGTGTGTTATGAGGCTAAATAAATTAGAGTGTGAGGTGCTCAGCTGCTATGGTGATAGGTGATAAAATATCTTAGACAGCTAGATTCCAGTAGTGTGTAGAGTAACATGACTATCAGTATCTGGAATAGCTCTCACCAGACTAATAATACGGCGAGGCCTCAGCCAAAGCAGAGAACAAACAGGGGGCGGGGGAGCGGAATTAAATTCTTCTGCAACTCAAAACGGTTTTCATCTCAGATTGGGGTGAGTTCTGAATTGCTTCTTTTGCAAACCAGTTCATCCATTCCTAATGGCAGGCCAGGTGTGCTCTGCTTGAGCTCTGCATGAATGTGTGTGTGTGTATGTGTGTGTCCAGGAAGGGAGAGAGGGGCATTGCTTACACAGCATCTGCCCACCTTATGTCCGCTTGAATTAGTATTTATCAGTCTCTCACTTCCATGAGCAAATGAAGCTCTTGAGTTCATCCAACAGCTTAACCCCCTAAATGCCAAAACCAGAGGAAAGGAAAGAGTCTGGCAGCCAGATAGATGAGCCAAGCTCCAAGGTGCTTTGTGTATTGTAATTATTGATAGTACAGATGCTTTTACAGGCTCCAACAGTGCTCAGGACCAGGTCGCGCTGGGGTGATCCTGCGATGCATTGTCATTTCAGTTATACAGATATCTCGTTATTTGGCTGGCTAACAGGATGACTTCAAGAAGGAAATTATTCCACCTCCCTGTCGCACCCTCTCTGCAGCATACTGTACAACTGGCCCGGTTAGTTATGTAGCGTGATCCTCTTCTTCCAAATCAGTTTCAGATCAACAGGAACTGGCCAGGGCAGGTGGTAGGATACTGGACCTAAGAAGCCAGCGGTTCAGTCAGATCCTGCACTACAATGTTGTGCATTGTTCCCACATGCAACTTTCTGGAGACGTTCTGCAATTAGTAGTGGACACTGGGAACCAAAGAAGAGTCCAGCAATACAGAGAAGTATGGGGGAGAGCCGTCTCTTACCCCTAAATATTTGGCTGGTAGGAGATCAGATGCTAGGTGGCTTCCTCCCCAGCTGCCAGAGAACCACTGATCAGCGCCATTGGCTTTGTGGCAACCTTGTTCACAGAGTGGGTTCTGAATGTAGTTGGGTGTCAAATTTCATGACAACAACAGAACCCAGATGAACGGCACAGAACTATGCCAATATCTGTGACAGCATCCAAGGGCTTGTGCGTATTTGTGCAACATGGTTAGGGTTGGATCCTTAAAGCAGCATCCGCTATACATAAAAACGGTCAGGCCCAGAGGTTAGGCTTCTGGGAGAACTGGGTTCAATTCCCTGTTCTGCCACAGACACCATGTGTGATCTTGAGTGAATCACTTAGTCTCTCTATGCCTCAGCTTCCCATCTGTACGATGGGGATAATAGCCCCTCCTTATTGCACAAGGGTGTTGGGAGGATAAATGCATTAAAGGCTGTGAAATGCCCAGATACTGTGGAAATGAGGGCCAGACAAGGTCCTATGATAAGAATAAGTCTTGTAGTGGAATTGCCCTAATCTGCATGGTCATGGATTTGAGCGCTAGCCCGAGGTGAGTTCCCCCAGGGCCTTGCATTGCTATGAGATGGGAGGTTTGGATGACAAACTTGCTTCCCTGGGGATGGGAATTGCTCCGCAATGCCTCTTGAGAGGCCTGCATTTGAATTCCAGCCTTGCTCTTCGTGCTGAGGGCATGTGTCCATCCTGGGAGACTCCCCTTCCTGTAGAGGCAACGAGGGGAGGGAGGAATGCTGACGTGCATTTGTATGGCTCCGTATACATTGGTGAGGTGGAGGAGGAAGGGTTTCATGTGGACAGCAGAAGGACATCTAAATGGTGAAGTTTCATTGGAGGCATGGGCACCTGAGTGTGGAAGCACTCATACCATTGGCCTCTGACTCAGCCCACAGCCCTTCCTCCTCTGGAGTTTGCTCCTGATTTACTTTACTGGAAGTTTTTCCGATTGCCACCTCATTCAGGAACACGTTGTTACTGCACATTGAGCCGGCTAGCTGCAGCCAATGACTGATGCATGCCATTTTCAAGATGCTGTCTCCGTACAGACGAGTACTTCCCGATTCAGTTTTTAATTGTGTGTGATTTTAGCTGAGATGGTGCTAATTTATATTCTCTGCCACTTGAGCGATTCTTACGCTTTTACCACAATAGAAATCACCTGGAACATATTCTCCAAGAACACGGGGTTAAAAGATTATCTCACTGAAGATGCAGCTCATAAAAATCCAAGGTAGAGCTTCAAGAACCTTTTACATGTCTCTGATTCTACAGAACCTCATGTCTCTGGTTTTTCTCCTCTAAGTCACCAAGACTAGCTCTGGGAAGAGTACAGCCACCGCAGGCTAATGCAGGTGTGCTGGACTTGTGGGGGTGCTGAGAGCCATTGAGCCAAATAAAACCCTGTGTATAACAGAAACCCATAGCTCAAGCATCTATGGTCTTTTGAGACAGTTGTGGTTAAATAGGCAATGTGAGCTGGGGGGAGCGAGCATGTGTGTTCTAATCCCTGCAAGACATTTAATTTCTCTGTGCCTCCATTTCCCCCTCTTTGGAACGGGGATAATACTTCTCATCCTGCGTTGCAGGGCTTAATGTCTGAAATTCATCCCTGTGCAGAAGGCCCTTGCGAGTCCAGTGAATCACTGAGTCCCTGTTTTGAGCCCCAAATCACAAAGCAAAACACAGTTAAAACCACTGCACTTCCCTTGGTTTTGCAAAGAAGCTGTGAAACTTTCTAGGAGCCACAAGCCAGTGAGTCTGTGATTTTCAAACACAGAGGTGAATGATAGCACACTAAGGATCAAATCCTGAGAACCTCTCTAAAACACCTAGTAACGTCTGCGGGAGCTTGTCTGAGTAAAGACTAGGAGAAAGCAGCTTAGAAACCTCAGGGCTTGGCCCTAACTCATTGTACTGCTGAGCTCCCAGGCTAGGGTATGTTTATTGCAGTCCAGATTCCCAGATCTGAAGATCAGAAGAGACCATTCTGCTCATCCAGGCTGACTCCCAACATAGCGCAGACCTGAGAATTCCACCCGGTGAATCCAGCCTCAGACCCGATAGATAACTTGGCAATAAAGAAAGGGCAAGAGAGAGAGAGAACCGGTGAAGTGTCAGGTGAAGCTCCTGAGTGGGCGATCCTATATGTCTGACTGAACGCTTTATGAACTGCAGCTTCATGTACCCGGAGGCCATTGTGGCTTAGAGAGCACTGAGAGCAGCGTATTTTCCTAGCATCGGTCAATGGTTTATAGAACGCTGGTGTTTTTTCCTTGATGAAGACAACCCTACTGGGAGATTTGCTTTCGGTCTATGCTGTCTTCAAGTCAGCAATGGTTACTGAGGCTAAACCGGAGATGAGAAGTTCCTGGTTATAATGACGTTACAGCTCAGATTTTCAGAAGAGACCAGTTCCAGTGTAGGCACTATGGCAGGGCATCTGGCTTTGGGCCTTTCCACTGCCTTCTTTTACCTCCAAGCTCAAAAGTCTGTCCAGTTCTTAACGAGGGCTCTTCCTTCCTTATTGCCTTCCCTCATGCTCACAGTCCTTTGCAACCCTCTTAGGTGGGGCTTCTCCACCTGAAGGCTCCTTTTCCCTGCAGGTCCAAAGCTTGTCTCTCAACAGGCCCCTTTCCCTTGCAAGTCCGTGAGACACCTAGGCACTCTGGAGAATTGCTAACTGCCCTCCTTCTACTAGTAGGTTTTCTCCCCCAAACTCTCTCTGACTGAACTGAGGCTGCCTTCATACTTCCCAGAAGGCCTGGTTTCTACATTTTAGTCAGCTGCTCACATCACAGGAACACTGGTGTCATTTCCTTCCTCTGGAGAAGTGGACTAAGCTTGGCACAGTGAGGCTGGTAAAGGATTGAGTTGCCCACAATGAGGATATTCATACTTTGTCTTCCTTATTGTTACTCTAATACCCTGGGGAGGAAATTCGCTGGCTGGAACATTTTAAACAGTTTGACATTTTGCTAAAAAAAAAAAAAAGTGAAAACAGACTAATGACATTTCTCGCTGAAAATGTGCCCTCTGTTTTTCACCCAGGGAGGATGGAGCTAGGCTGTTCTCAGTGGTGGTAGATGACAGAACAAGGAGCAATGGTCTCAAGTTGCAGTGGGGATGGATATTAGGAAAAGCTTTTTCAGTAGGAAGGTGGTGAAGCACTGGAATGGGTTACCTAGGGAGGTGGTGGAATCTCCGTCCTTAGAGGCTTTTAAGACCCGGCTTGACAAAGCTCTGGCTGGGATGATTAAGTTGGGTTGGCCCTGCTTGGAGCATAGGGTTGGACTAGATGACCTCCTGGGGTCCCTTTCCAACGTTAATTTCCTATGATTCTATGATGCACAAGGCCTCACACTGCATAGGGGTGAATATAACTTGGCTAACAGTGTTTGACTGATGCAGCATTTCCCCATACTTTTCTCTCCCCCTCAATTATAGATTCTACCCAGGGAAATCCTAACTACACTAATACTGACTGGGCAAGGAGCGCAAATATGCTAGGAGCTCTACCACCATCCAAAAACCCTGGTTCATTTTTATTCAGATACAGGAATCTCTCTGTTAATTTAAGGAACTAAAAGTGGCTCCCTTGGCTACATGCTGCGGGAGAGGAAATAAACTGGAAGTGATTGGAAAAAGCCACCTGCTGCCCTTTTTCCAGCTCAAAGCCCAAGGAGTAATTTCCCCTCCCATCCCCGCCCCTCATGCTTCTCCCCCATGCAGAATAAACTGAATCACTTACCAGCAGTGCCAAATAAGTTATTGCAGGCCTGTCGCTTGTGCAGAACAAAGTCATAACTCACGCAGGTCCTGGGCGCACCTGAGTTATAGCATTTCTTATGCTGGTGGCAGGGCTGCTATATGTTACCCCTGGCACCCAGGGTCTCCCAATGTGTTTTGTTTTAAGCAGGGATCAATAAACTTTCCTCCCTTGTTGATGGCATCAAGAAATATAGGTCGTGTGAAATACAAACAGGCCAGTGCAGCCCAAGCCCCGAAGCTCTCCCCAATCAGTCTCAGCACACAGATATTTTAAGGGACCTGCTATGTGCTCTTCTCCTTCTTTCTTTCCCACGTCTCTCAGCTGAGAAAGTACTTGTGTGGCTTGTATATCCCCTCTGCTCACCCAGCCCCAACACTGACTTTCCCCATAACTTTTCCTCTGGAGTCACATCAAATGCTCAGGGTGCCTGGAGTCATGAGTTTAATGAGGGCTTTTGGATGGCTATGTGCACTCAGGTCTAGAAGTGCTGATTTGGTAGGAGGTGAAAATCATTGGAGGGCAGAGCACCACTTGCCGCTGTGTCCTGAAAGTTACAATGTGCCAGGGGGCCTCAGTTTAAGTGACAGAATGAGAAACCATGCTGCTCATGGAAATGGAGAGGGAGAGATTGGAGCTGTCGGAATGGACCCTTCTTCCTGTAAGAGTCACGCCAGGAGCTCTGGACTGCCGGTCGTCACATGGGGAGCAAGCCTGTTGTATGAAAACCAGCAAAATTCACACCTCTGCTGAGGGCTCCCAAACCAAATCAGGGCCCCATTGTGCTAGACCATGTTCATACACATAGCATGTGGGTGTAACAGACAATAGGAAGCTGTGGGGGAAAAGGAATAAGAAAGAAACACTATGTCCTCAAAGTGGCATTTAAGTGGTATGTCATAGTGCCACCTCAGCAGTCTGGCTTTAGGCTAGCTGCTGCCTGATGGTCCATCTCCTCGCCCAGCCCAGGAGGACTCTGCCACACCACGAGTCTTTTTCTGGGCACACACTTTTACCTCTGAGGATAGAACACCATCCAGTTCCTCATTCCACCCTGGCCTACTGCTCTCAGAGGCTTTTTCCTCTTTGCCTCTCTCTGTCCCTCCTGGCACTCCCTCTGAGCTGAGCTCTCACTGGACCCCTTCCCAGATGGGTCTGATCATTGCGTAATTTGTAAGGAAAGAGATTCTGGGGATCAAGCATTGAAATGCTGGGGCACAAACTTTTTTTTTTTAACTTTCATAACTGACACAACAAACTCAGAGGTGCCAGACCTATTTGCTGCCAAGCCTAGAGGTCTTGGGGCTCAGCCCTGGCACAGATTACGCACTGGGTCTGATAAATTCAGAGTTGGCTGGTTCCAGATCTCCTGGCCCTTCAAGAGGCAGGCCATCCTGTTAGATGGCACATAGGATTGGTGGAGGCATACCACGTGCGTTTCAGCCTGATGGGTGCGGAGGCAAACAAGGCTAGCCATCACCAGGGCTTCTTGGTTGGAGGGTTTATTTATTTTATTCTTCAGAGTTTATTTTTGTGTTTTATATGGATACCCAGAAATCAGGGCGCTTTCAGAGGCTTCTCTTTGTAATGTTGCCTAGTTCCAGACAGCACTATACTAAAGCGCACTAAAGGCTTCCCTGCCGCACATCAACAGAGTCTAAATGGACCCATTAATGCGCAGCATGTTATTGCACTTTAAAAAACACACCCCCATAGTGTGCAACACTGTACAGAGAAGCCCTTAGAGAAGCAATTTCCAGTGTTTTTCAGGTGTTTATTGCTGGGGGTTTTTTAATCGGGGAATTTTATCAGGTAAAACCTACAATCAGAAGTCCAATATCAGGCTCAGCCCCCTGCTTCAGGAATGCTAAGATCGATCACTTGGTAACATGAGATTTAGACATGATCTTCTCTCTGTGGGCCAAATCCAGCTGTCAGTTAAACCCAAGGGATTCAGTGAGGGAAGGCAGCAGCAGGCCCTGCAAGTCTTTTCAGCCCATAGGCATTATTAGTGTTCATTTGCTGAATGCTGCCTGTGTGTGCAGCACGATGCATAGAGTGAGACATCAGGATTTTACTGTTTGGGTGAGATAGGCCCTAATGTAGTGCACCGGGAGAGTGGGAATCAGAAAGTCCATTCTGCACATTGCACAGGCTATACTGGGAGTCTTGTACGTATAAGTGGAATGAAAGGCATCATGGGAGAAATGCGCCTTGAGGAGGGACGGAGTGTAACTGGAGGGCACACGTTGCGCTGGCAGGCGTCAGCAGTGTTCTGCGAATGCCTGTGCATCCTCGTCTGCAGAAAGGGTGAGCCTAAAGCCTACACTCCACAGGAAAAAGAAAGTGAGGCCATCCATTGATGCTGGGATGAAGGGGAAAGAGAGACAGAATAAATGAAACTCTCCTGATACCGATGGGCACTTTTAAAGTACTATCTGGGCCAGATCCTCAGCTGGTGTAAATCTGCGTTGCTCCATAGACATTAAGAGGGCTATGCCAGTTTACACACCTGTCCCCTGACCTCAGAAGTTTTCCAAGTTCCTCCAGGCTCAAGTTGAGTTTCAAAGTCAACTGGCAACAGGAGGAGGTTTGTCCAGAACAATCCCAGAGGGAGCTGGAGCCCTTTATTACAAGTGAAGCAATGCAAAGGTGAGGGCATTTTCCATCTATCCATCTTCCTTTGTCCAAGGCTGTATACGTTGCTCAATGAAAATTAGCCTTTGCCGTTACTCACTCTGTGTTGCTGACCCCTTGCTTTGTAGAATATTTTGGGGACAACTTACTTGAGTAAAAAAAGATGCTGCCTTAAACCGATTCATATGCTGTTATGTCCTATTAGCCAGAGTAGGCCACTTGTTCCTTTGAGCCTATCTGTTTGGAGAAAACTTTTTCTCTCTTAACTCAAGGAGCCTCTTCGGTGTGCAATGAAACGAGAAGGCAAATGCTCAGTGCTGCCTCTTAGTTTAGATGGAGTCTCCCGTGTTGTATTGTCTGGACTGCAACGTGGGATGCCGGAATGGGGGCTTGGCCACAGGGGGAAATTGATCAGCATCGCTATAGCAGAATAAATATTGGTGACTTTATTCCGTAACAGCGTGTCCACATATAGCAGAATAGTTATGCCGGTTAATCTCCCCATGTATACAAGCCCTATATTGTCTGAAGATGAATTCTTGCAACCTCAGGGAGTTTATCCCAGTGTGCAAAATGAGAGAAGTAAACTCTGATAATCTAAATGGCGCAAAGGACAGACATCCAAAATCTTTGGATCATTGGAGTTTGGGAGAAACAAAATTTTGCCGCTATTCAAATTTCAGATAATGGGAGAGGAACCAAAACCTGTTCATCTCCCGTTATCTAAGGCTGTTGCTCAGCAACTTCAGTATACAGGCAGGTCAGGTGGGGAGGGGAATTTTTCCACTAGTTACTTTATTTCTCTGCTTTGTAGCTGTTTTACAGCAACCATAAAAGCTTATAATACATCCTGGCTGATACTATAAACCATAGTTAGAGGAGACCTAAAGAGATCGGACTGCCTTTGTCAACCCTTGAAATACAGGAAGAGCAGGTGGTTTTCCCTCTCCCCCTGTTTCCTTTATAGCTACCTTGGGAGGGGAGAGAAGTTACAGAAATGAAACAAAGCTGATGGAGTCCCTCATTATATGAACACCTGGTCTGTGAGCACCCTGAATGCTGTGTCCACGTTTTATAGGAGGAGCTGCACTGCAGAAGTTTTATATTGCTATCTCTTGTCCCCCTACACCTTCATATCAAATTTACAAGCAGGCAGTTGGTGGAGGGGGAAATAAACTCCTTAAAGAAATCGATGTTGTGATTTTAAAAAACAATTGATTACAATGCCTGATGTATTCAGAGCTCCTTTACTCTTTAAGACAGTCGTGGGTTTTTTTTACTGCCAGTCAAAAATTCAATTAACGGGCTGCAGTGTCATGCAGTAGTGATCAAACATGTTGCGTTCTTTAGTGAATGCTGATCATTAACTCATTTTCTGTTTGTGTGTTGTAGTTTCAGTTAGGGGCTGAGTCAAAATCCATTGAAGTCAGTGGGAGTTTTTCCATCTAGCCCTTGGAAGGTGACATGAATGTACTTAATCAAATAGTAATTTGTCATTTTAAGGGGTCTGCTTTCCTGTTATGTGTTCTAGTCACAAAGAGCAGCCGTATGCTTTCGCTCGAACTACCTTTTATTTTAGATTAAGGAAAAGCAAGAAGATACAACAAAAACAAAAGTAAAGTGAAACACAAGCCATTTTTTGGAAATCTCACACCTATGCTCTACCACGGGTAGCAGCAACAGTGGGAGCACTAGGGTTTGACGATATCACCGTGACCTCCTGCCCTTTGTCCCGTCTACACTAGCTCTCTCACTGATTTCCACCAGCAGGTGAGCTGCACCAGTGGCAGTGAAATACGAGGAAATGTTCCCCAAGAGAGCTGAGTAAGCACATATGAGAGCCTAGTTTGTGGCTCCTCTATAACATGCCACGCCTGAACTGAATACAAAGTGGCAGCTGCTTCCACAAGAGAGCAGCCCTATACAAATGTAAGGGGAGCAACAAGGGAAGAAAGTAAAAATCCTGTGAGAAAGTACAGCATGTGTGTGTGTGTGTCCTCTGTAACAGTCTGATTGAACTCTAAACAAAATGGCCACTATTCTCAGCCAACGGCAAGGCCCTTCAGATTTAAAGGTGTCATTCAGAAAGTCCCTAACAATTACATAGCAATATAGACCCGATCCCATCTTTACTTCATTTTTTCCCCAATGGCTCTGGATTTGTATGGCCTGTTCCAAAGCACTGGCTGTCCAGTACAGCTACCCCTCAGTGGTGAAGGACCTTGGCTTGCAATTCAGAGGCACATCCAGAAAATAGCGATGGGCCCAAACTATGAGGTTCAAATCAGGATCTAAGCCAGACTCTCCCACCAATGTTCTACCACCGAGAGCAGCAACAGCACAACCACTAGGGTTAGACAATATAAGAAAGCTTACAGGGGGAGGAGGGCTTGGATCTGAGACTGTCATTCCGGTCCACCTCTACCGGACACCAATGGGTGTGTTGCCTACTTGTGTAACCAGGGATGGAATCAGTAACAGGGTGATTAGTGGGTCCTTGAATCTCTGTATCAGTCAGGAAGAAGGAGCTTAGAATGTGCTTTTCGGTTCTTCTCCTCATCCCCTCCTGTATTTTTCCATTAGCTCTGCTGTCATCTTTTTAAATTAAGAGAGAGATACACAGCAAACCCTCTTCTCATATTATTCACCCACCGAAGCTTATAAACACCCCAGAGATCATCCCTTTGTCACACTACACAAAGCTTCATCAGATCTGTATCCATCAGCCTCCTCAGCCCTCTCCCCCTGGGATGAAGCCAATGTCTCTCTGTGCACCGTGCTCGTCTTTTGCTTTGTGCCGTATCAGCCTGTTGAGGATATAAAGACTGGAGCAAGATGGGCAGAAAGCGACACAAGGTGTCCATGGCAGGGAGAGGCAACCAGGACTCGGCTCCATTTGATTCCTCCTGTTTCCTCTTATTTCTGGCTTTTGTGTTATCTGCCTCAGAGCTATTGCTCACTAAAAGATTGAGAATGAAAGAGAGTGAGTAGTGTTTATTGGCATTTTTGTATTTGTCTGTGTTACCATGACAATGCACGCCACCTTCTCTCCCTCTTGTGTGCCATGCACACACCACACTCTCACACAACCCAGCCTTCCCTCTCTGCTCCCTTCATCTCTTCATTTCCATTTGAAAGACAGGTTGCTCTGGCCTCCAGGCTTTGCTTCCTCCTAACAAGCAATAACGGGCTGGCTGCTTTTAGTGTCTGCTCTAGCAATTGAACACTGATTGGCATAAAACTACAGAGGGGAAAGCTGCAGTTACGAGATGTAGCTTTTATTTGTTTTTCTGTTTTTGTACCATTTATTCCCCCCCCCCACAATCACTTTGCTCATTGTCCTTTCCCCAAGCACAAGGGCTGCTGACTACCATGGGTCACAGGGGGTCACTGATTGCTGGGATTTTGGAAAACATCATTCCATTTCACCACACAGGCTTCGACTAACTATCTAATTGCTATTATTGATAATGCATAAGTGCCTAGAGCTTCCAGCTAAGATCTGGGCCCCACTGTGCGTGATCCTGCACACGCACAAAGTAACAGAAGATCTTATCCCAAAGAGCTTTGCTGTATTAAACGAGACAGGCAAAGAGTGGGAGAAAAGATTTATTATCCCAATTTTACAGATGGGTGAACTGAGGTGCAAATAGACTAAGGGCTGTTTGTGAAAGAGTCGAGCATGTTGAGTGCTCATTGGGCACTGAGCTTTTTTGAAAACCTGCCCATAAGTCTGTACGCATCTCTCACACAGCGGTCCTGGCTCACAGCTGGAACTCCTATGTGCTACCACAATGCACGTTTGTAAATTTTGTGTCACGATGGGAGCTGCCAAGATCTTCTGCAAATGTGAGGGCTGATCATTTGAAAATTTGGCCCTAAGTGACTCACCTATGGTCACACACGGAGTCTGTGGCAGCACTAGGAGCTGAATCCATATGTCCCGAGTCCCAGCCCAGTGCCATCCCCAAAAGGCTGGCCTTCTTCGTAAGGAAATAGAAGAGTTTCCTTGATTCAAACACCTCTGATCCTGGGTAGGGGTTTGAAATCTGAAGCTGGATCTGGTTCTGAATTTTGTCCATCATCTCCATAACTGAGACAAACCAAAACTCTGCCTCCAAACTGCTATGAGCTGTGTGAGAAGAGTCTTCGAAATTGGGATACAAATTTCGTGACTACCCCAGCTCTTCATATTATCTGCCCCATTTGATCTGTATCAGTATGAGCCATCCCTTTCTCTCTACCACAGAATCAGCCCCAGTGGCATACGGACTGGGATTTCTTTCTGGGGACGAATCTTGCTCCACGTCACAAGCTGAACAGAAGCCAAATCTGGATCCCGTGGCTTTGACTTTCTGGGTGAGAGCAGGGTGTTGTGCACCTTTGGAAAAGCCCAAGTGCCCTGGGAAAAATGCAAAAACCCTTCACTATCTGTCCAACAATGCCAATTTCTGTTCCGCCAGGCATGTGTGTGCTATGCTTAGGAGGATGTGCATGTGCTGTCTATTGCCTGCAATACCCAAAGAGTTAAAACTGGGGTGGTAGGCACTGGTCATTAAAAACTGGAAACTACAATTCAGTGCTCTCTCCAGGAGCGAGATCAGTCTGGCAGAGACAGCATTCTGCCTCCTTTCCAGCAGAGAACGTTAGTAACGACCCCCCAGCCTTGCTTCTGTCTGACCCTGCAGCTGCTGCCTTCTTAACCGAAACAGATCCCTCATTAATCATCACCCCTGGCTCTTGCTATAGCTACCCGTAGTCTCAGTAATCCCATTAGCTTTCCCTTCCTGGCTCCCTCCCTGGCCCCTTATCAGAGGCTTTTCAGAAACCCGGCAGGGTTGCCATCCCCCTCCACTTCTCTGCATCTCCAGAAAAGCCGTGAGGCGAGCACAAGGCTTTTTTTTTTTAATTGGAATCTCTGCTGAATCTGCTAATTAAGTTCTTTGCCTGCAACTAACATTCTGCTGCTAATTCCTCCACGGAATGATTCCTCCAGCAGTCACAGAGGTTACGTTCACTGGCGCCTTTATTAAAAAAGAAGGGCCCTTTCTCATTACGAGGAATGACTCATCTATTAGCAGCCATCATTCTGTGCCTGGCTGATGCGTCTTCCGTGCTCTGCAAGCCCAGGCTGAGGAAGCAGCAAGCACCGTCCACCCCTTTGACTACAGCAGAGGTGGCTCTGTACCTCCCAGCCGCAGGCCCCCAAGGCCTGCTCTAGACCAGGATTTAAAGGGGTGATGTTAGAAAGTGTTAGCAAACACGTTTGAGAAGGCTGTGCAGAACGAGCTCACTCTGAAGATAGGTCTCCAGTGGAAGCGAAGATCTGATTGCAAGCTGTGGAGCGATTGCACCGGATGTAGTCGAGCTGGCTCGGGCAGTGATCGGCTGCAGCACAGCAGACTTCAGCATGGATCAGCCACCTGAGTCATTAGTCGGGATCCCAGGATAGGGTAGTAAAGCCTGTCTTGCAAAGGCTTCATCGCTGTTGGTACCGGCACTAGCTATATTAAAGCCAGCTCTACACACACATACAGTTGCAACCTAGCCACACTCCGAATGAAGACAAGGCAGTGTGTAGTTTTCACCCTCAGTTCCCCCATAGCCTTTACCTCGATCTGCTAACGTGTCAAAACGACAGTCTGCCTCGTTAATTTCCACATGTTGGCACGGAGATCATTGCTAGAGTTGTGTGGGGAGTGTGGGGCTGGACTAGCAGGGGGAGATGAGGGTTTGTACATTGAGGCGTGTCAGCAAAGCAGAATTAGGGGGGCCAACCCAGAATCGCTGAAGATCAGGATTGAGGGGAATCAGCAGAGCTGTCCATTGGAGCCTGGGACCGGAAGAGCAAGGGTACTGTGAGTTGGTGGCGAGGGGCGACAGCAGAGCTCTGGGAGAAGCCCGGCACTGAAGGGCATAACTAAGACATATTAGCAAAGCAAGCGTGCAACCTTGGTAGTGCAAACAGAGGGTTGTTTCAGGAGCAGGATGCATTGGCAAAGAGATGCACGCACTGGCACAGCATCTGCCCTCTCTGTCGTTTCAGCCGCTGAGCAGCACCACATTCACACCCACTCCCCCTGCCTTTGTCGAGGTGACCAGAGGGCCTGGTTATGTAGAGGAAGAGGAGGAAGGAACTCCCCACAGCACAGAGGCCATTCCCCTGCTCCTCCGCTCAGAGTTCAGACAAGAACATCCCCATCATGCTCTGCCACTCAGGCAGAGAATACAAGGGCTGGATGGCTGCTTCCACACTTGGCGCGGTGTCAGGCTCACCCCCAGCCTTCAGCTATTTAAAGCCGCTCCAGGAGGAAATAAATAAATAGGTGACAGAATAAATAGCTTTCCCTGCCCGTCAGGGCAGCTCCATTCAGCTGCTGAGTCGGGAGGAGGGCAGGGGCAGGGTATTTCCAGTCAAAGGACCCCCTGCAAATGATATATTTCTGGGGCAAGGACAGCAGCTGTGAGAAGACAAAGCAAATCTGGTACTTCCCAGACCCAGTGTTCCCTGGTAGCAGAGGGGGAAGGGCAGGGGGAATAGAGGGAACAAGCTGCTGCAAAGCCACTGCTGGAATTTCCCTGCTCCCTTCCCTTCTACGGTTTAAAATTACACCCATGAGCTGAAGGCTTCAGTTCAACCCACTGATGAGTCGTCTGCCCTCCAACAGAAGACCCCTCCTCCTCCCTGCAATGCCAGTGACACCATGTCATGTGGGATTGGGAGACACTGAGGGAAGGGAAGAAGGAAGAGGGCAAAAATGGGAAGGGATACAACTGGGATCCCACCTGCACTGATCACCCATTCTCAGGAGGAGTGTGAGGGTCTGTAATGGACCCATTTGCCTCCTCTCCATGGAAACAGAGCCCAGGATGCAATGTGTTGGCAGAAGTAAGTAAGGAAGTGTGCAGCTGGTTCTTACCACATTGGAGCTGGATCCAAAGCCCCAAAGTAAGGATAAAGATGATAAAGCCTGATTCTCCCCTTCCTTGTGTGCTTACACTTGCATCTTGTGAGCTCATCTGCGCCTGAGCAGAGCAAGTGTGAAGTGCCACTAAATCAGAACAGCCTCACTTTGCGCAAGGGTAAGTGACAACCTGAGGCAGTCAAGAGTTGGGGCCTTTGGTGTTACAGCTACGCGTCCATCAATATTCCAAATCAGTGCTTGGTTCCATCGCCCCGCTCCATTGCTCCGACTTCTTCATCCGGCTGACAGCATGATGGACCTCAATGCTGCACTGCCAGTGGCCCCTGGCACCGGGCTGCTATCAGAAAGGCTGATCCTTGCACACAGCATGAAAATTCAAAAGCTCTAAGATTTTTTTTTAACCCCCTTTTCTCTTGCTTTCTATTTTTATAATAATACCTGGTTCCAAAGTGAATAGAATACCAAGTGTGCAATTAAATCCCTGGCTGCCAGGGCTGCCTTTGAGTAGCCTTGACGCAACCCTTTCTGTAGACTGACACCAAAGCATAGCCCACCACTGGCTCAGAGCCTGGAGTAGGCAAAGGAGCATGTAACAGAGCCTGCTTCTGTTCCCGCTGAAATGAATGCAAAACTCATGTGCAATTTCAATGGGAGGCCGGATCGGACCCAGGTCCCAGCTCCTGACTCCCCCTGGGAGCTGGGCTCACCCCACATTGCTTTGAGCTAAATTCTCATTAGTGCCAACAGGATCTGCAAGGACAGGATTCTCTCCTCATGTTAAGTGCAGTGGCCCAAGCACTGTATTGCTAGCTGGCAAAACCCTTTAGAATCACCTGGCAGAAGTGGGAAGAGTGTGTGTGCGGGGGGAACTGGGACCTGGGACCTGTTTGTCAATTACACTAAGGCCCCTTGTCAGCTCTTAGGGTGGAAACATCCACTGAGAATATGCCTTGTGCAGGGGGCCTCCCCTGCCCATGCAGAACTGGCCTAATAGCTCTTTACCAGCTCTTTTCCTAGTCCCTGGCCTAGGAGTGTACTGCCGAAGGCCATGGGTGGGAAGTGGGTATGGTTGGAGTGCATCCTACTACAGATACTCTCGGTTGCCAGGAAGCCATGTGCAACAGAACACAAGTCAGAGACTGCTCTAACACACCACTTCTGAAATGACTCGGGAGCCATGTCAGCTGTCTTAGCAGAGATCAGGGACTGGAGGGACCATGGAGACTGAACTCCCTTCTCATCCTTAGAAGGATCCTTTCAGGTCAGGTCTGAGGCTCATGGGTAAGGGGTATCTTGGGAGAAGCTTGCCCTGTTTCTGGTTGTTATATACTCTCTTAAACAGGAAGCATTTATTGAACAGAACAGCTGCAACACACACACACAAAGGCTTCCACACAGATTGAGTTCCAGTTTTGTCTGTCTTGTTTACCATGGGTCACACCTTTTCTGGAACTTTGTACAGTGCTAGTCAGCACCCACAACTGATGCCAGATTTTCAAAGGTGCTGGGCACCCACATGCACAGCTCTTTTGAAAATCTGACCACTTGTTTTGGTGCTATAGCGGTTTGGATCAGGCACTAAGTCTGTCTATTGTCCTGATCCAAAACTAGAGGGCTAAGTCTGCCTATTGTCCTGATCCAGTAATAGTGTGCAAGAGCCACTGAACAAAATGTTGGGAAAGCTCTTTTGAAAATTCTGGCCACGGTGTCTGAATAATATGCTAGTCTAGTTTTAGGTACATACACATCCCCCATTATTGTAGTATCAAGAGCACCTTGCAATCTTTTCAAGGTATTTATCCTCAAAATATCCTTGTGAAGTAGGGAAGTACCATTCCCTATTTACAGATGGGGAACTGAAGCGGACAGAGATTAAGGGCAGATATTCTCAAGTATTTAGGTACTGAGATCCTTTTGAGGACGTGAGCCTAAGTGACTTGTTCATGGTCACATGGCTATGCCAGAGCACTGAATTAAACTCAGAGTCTCATGAGTCCATGATTAGTATTGTAACCACTGCAGATAACTTTACCATGACACTGTCCATGTCGTAACTACATTGTGAGTGAGGGATTCCAGCCATCAGGACTGTCCATACAATCCCTGTGTTGGTCCAATAAAAGATATTACCTGAGCCACCTTGTCTTTCTCAGATGATACTTAATTCACTTTTTAAAAACAATTAAGTGCGTGTAAAATGGACCTTAAACCCTTTGAGGGTGTATCTCCACCACTCCAGCTATAAAACACAAAAGGAGAGTCTGGGGTGATTTTTAGTTGAGAGTGGTTGGAAACATCTCTGCAAAGCATAAAACTGAATGACAAGTGCCACTTATGGAGATAAAAGACCCGAACATTTATCAATGTATCAGACTTCCCGTCAGCTTCCAACCTCCTCTTCCTTTATTTGAGACATTTCAGTAATTGCTCCTAAATCTAATCACTGAGTCTTTTTGATGTCTTCTCCGTCACTGTTATGTAAATCCTGCTATAACTATGCTGTATATGTTATGGATTGCGTGTTTGCCAAGGTCCCTTAGAGTGTGCAGAACTAAAGCAGTACCTTTGATTACAGGATCAAAAAAATCTCAGGAAATATAAGGCCAAAACAAACAAAGAGAATCTCAAGGAAAACAGAGAACATGTGTTTAAACTGAACTGATGCGTTCGGGAAGAGGCTAAGCTATTTTCAGACACAAAAGGACATCATATGTATGGGCAGGAGATGGCGAGGACCAAAAGATTGGAGCTGATTTTGACCTAAGTTAGTTTGGTAAATGCTTACATATTAAAATGTCCTGGATGCAAATCCTCAGCTACTGTAAATCAGTGGAGTTCTATTGATTTCAACAGATCTTTGCTGATTTATAGTCCCAGAAGGCTTGGAGCTTGCACCTCATTCAGTGTTTAGGACCAGATCCTCTGTTGCAGAGGAGAAATACGTAATTCAGGTCAGGAATGTACAAAGGTGGCATATAGCTCACCTGGCCTCCTCTGCATCGAGACAGTCCCCAGCAATATGTTAGAGCAGACTCAAGCCTGCTCCGAATCACACAGGGGCTGTTATGGGCCCCAAGGGGTCAAAATGATAGCTGGGGATTGTCAGAGTTCAGGGAAGCCTCAGCCACACACCTTTTCCCTGTCACTGGGTGGTGTAAGAGCTGCCTATACTGCTCCGTGCCACCGGAGAATTCCTTTTACACTGGGAGGTCTTCCTACAGGATGGCTAGCTCTACTTTAGAGAGGCTTTGGCAGTGTAAAGGGACCACAAAGGGAGTGTAAACAGCCCCTGAGAATCCCTCCTGTGCAATGGGGCCACTCCAGACAGTGCAAAGGTGGCTTAAGGCAAAGGATCTACACTGGCCTTGCTCCCAAACCGAAGCACAGGGGACAGAGAAGGGGTATGTCAGGGGCATGGCCAGAGTCCATTGCCCTACAACAAATCTGTTTCTAAAGGCCCTTAGGGAGTCATGGGAAGCAGAGAGTGAAGTCTTGTCTACACTACACAGTTTTGTCGCCAAAAGTCAGCATCTGTCGACAAAACAGTAGAGCTGCACACGCTGAAATGCTCCTCTCCTCAACGAGAGGTGTAGGCTTATGTCGGTGTAGTTAAGGCAACGCTGTGGCAGTGTAGACAGTAGGCAGTGTAGACCCATTCCTTACATCAGCCGTTGGCTGCCATCCTTGTCAATTTCATGGATGCAATGTTCTTCAGCTTCAGGCTCGTCTCTAATTAGAAGGGAATTTACTGGCCTTAGGCTATCACTTTGAGCAGCCTCTGTTTTCCTGGGAATTTCCAGCTGAGCCCTCTTCCTCCAGATGGTGATGTGCCTGGTCATCCCGGGAGATCGGTTCCGCTGCACCGCTCCTGATCCTTGCTGACAGGCTTGAATCTTACCTGCCTTCCAAAGCTGAAATCAAAGCCGCTGAGTTTAGGGCTTGTCTGCAGAAGGGGTTTTTACAATGGTGAACAGCTACCACAGTGAAACCCCTGCACAGATGCAAAGCACTGGAGCGCAGCAGAGTTCATTCCAGCCCAGTTTACTTCAATGTAGCAAAAATCCCAAATACAGACACATTCTTAGACTGCAGAGCAGACATCGCTGCCTCATGCTTCCCTGACAACTGCATGTGCAGGGGAGGGGAGTGGGAAGTCTGTCCTTTCAGTTAAGCTGAAGAGGAGACGTCGACTTGGCTTGCATCCTCTGAGAGATGGGGCCTTCCCTACTGATGGCTGACAGAATCCATTTTTTGGGCCGCGGTCAGTTTCCCACCTTGGTTGTTTAGGCTGCTGAAAGGCAATGTAAATAGGCTGCAAGACATTTGGGAGGCTCACGAGTCTGGTTAAGCAAGTGAAAGAAGAAAGTAAACTTTAGAAAGCGCTTCTTCGCCTTCTTTGAGAAAGAAAAACAGAATTGTTTGCCAAGGAGCGACAGACCCTCAGCCCCATTCATCTCTCAGAAAGACGATGACAAATGAGGTGGCTTCGAAGAGTGACAGGGGAAGCTGGCAGCGCCGTGGAAAGCCACTGCCAGGTTTTGGGGAGCTTTAAATGGCATTTAATTAGCTGCATTCAGGTGGCCACAATTGCGTTTAGCACAGCAGTGGCGGTAAGGCAGAACTGCGTTTGTTTATTAAAAAAGCAGCTCCTGACAGAGACTAACGACTTCTTAATGAATCTGTTGTCTATTCAGTTGTGGTTTTCCCTTCTTCCCCTTCCTGTCACCCCCATTTTTCTGGGATCATTAACTCCTGGAACCTCACAAGGAATGGGTTTAGGGTTGCTTTTTGGCTGTTCTTCTTCCTTCTTCTTAAGAAGGAGGCTCAGCTGGGGTAATGCAGAAAGATGAACTGGCTCCATAGTGTCAGCAGCTGTGCAAGATCTGCAAAGAAATGGCTCTCCACAGAGGGAGATTCCCATTTAACAGAAGAAAAGCACAGTGGGAGTCACAAAATGGGGAAATGGGCAAAGAGTTTGGTTTTTTTGTAATGTAGGAGACCCCTTCACCTTGCATTATGCCGGGATCTTGCAAGCAGTGGGGAAGCTTCAGTGAAGATCTTTGCTAAATGTGATATTTTCTTTTCTTTAAAGGGACAGAGCCTGCTTCCCCACTGCCCTGCATCCTGTGCTGTAAGTTACACCTGCAGGCAGTGCATCCCCACTTGGCATTCATTGTCAATCACCGTGGGGAATCAGTTTTGATCCATCTTTGGGCTTCCCAAGGCCTTGCTGCTTCCTGTTGGGCTGTTCAGTGGCTCGTTGCTTTTTTTCCCTTTCCCCTCTGATCGATACTCACTTTGCCCATTCCCTTCAGATGTTCTCCTCACCACTTTCTCCAAGCTAGTCTTCTTTTATCTAGATGTTTGTTGTCCTCACAGATCTTTCCTTTCCAGCTGATGTTCTCCTGGTATTCAGACGGTTTTCCATCTTAGTCTCCCAGAGGTTCTCCTTTTCCTATTTCTCCACATGTTCCCTCCGTTGTATGTTTCCTCCACAGACATTTTGCCTACAGATGTCTGAACACTTTTACAGCCCTATCGCCATAGTATGTGAGTGCCTCTCAAGCATTAACAAATTTATCCTCTGAGATAAGAAAATACCGTATTCCCGTTTTACAGACGGCAAGCTGAGATGCAGGTGGATTAAGTGACATGCCCAGGGTTATACAGTGTATCTGTGCAGAGCCAGAATTTGAATCCAGATTGTCCGAAGTCCCAGTCCAGTCCAAATCTCAAGAGCATCCTTGCTCCAATGCGTGTGTTCTCTTCTTGCTCTTCTTGCCATCTGATGTGGGATGAGACAGCATTAAGAAAATATCCTGCTTTCTACAGGCTTAGATGAGGCAAAGCAAATAGTGATTTCTTGGTCTCCGGATTAGAGTGGTGCAATGTTTTTTTAGAATACATAAGAAATGAAATATGGGCAGTGTTGTTTTCCATTGAAGAGCCTGTTATTTCACTGCATGACTCCTACTGGCAATAAGTATATCGGGGAAAATTTAATTTCACTAACGTTAGGAATTCTATTGAAGTAGCAAAATGATCTGTTATCTTCCAGCAAGCTTAGGACATGTGACTAGAAGCTGATAGGAATAGGTCAATGTCCAGCCATTCTAACAGGAATTACAGACAGCATAGTCCTGGTTTCTTTCAACAGGCAGACATATCCATTATAATATAGCAACACTGAGCTGGGAACCTCGAAGGCTTGGCATCTCTCAGCAAGGAGCTGCTGTAGACAATGCCATAGCACTCTTGTGAAAGGGCAAGAAGGGAGCTGTTCAATATAAGCAAACCCATCACACTTCCAGTAGGGGGCATTGTTTTACATATGTGTGCAAATACCAGCACCCCAGGTCTCATTTAGCCGTGCTGTTTGCCATAAATTGCCTTTAGAGTAAAGAAAAATGGATGGGCTAGTTTCAGTTTGCACAGTTGCCCATTACCTTGTGGGAGGCCCCTAAACCAGCCCATTAGGAACCAGCAAGGATCCCTTGACCACTTTCACTTGCTCAGGGCTCGTCTCCCCCATGCACAGCGAGAATCAGAAAGCGAATGGAGAGTGTCTGCGGGGTGGGCTAGTTACAGCTGTAACATTTTTCCAGAGCAATTTGTCACCATCACTCAGAACTGAACGTGCTCCCTCCCCATAAAAGGCTGAGACCCCACAGAAATGCCTTGCAGCTTGTCATGGCTGAGCTGGCGTTTCACCAGCCTGATTTCTGGATTTCAGCCTGGAGTCATTTGGATTCCCTGAGACATGGGATTTCTCTCCCAGTCAGCAGGCCCAGATGAAGACAGCACTATGATTGCAGGGGAACATCACCTTAGTGCTTTGGAGAGCTCTCTCTGTCGGACACACACAGATCTAGGCACATATACACACAGCCACAGACTCAGACGCACTCAGATCCTGACATGTTCACATCCATGCACGAGCAGAACCAGACACAACAGATTCAGAGACACTTGGATCCAGACATGTTCACAGACAAATTCAGGCACGCTTGTCCAGAAATGTACACACACACACGCATCCCCGAGTCTTGGGCATACTGTTATCCAGACTCCTAGACAGAGACACAAATACAGACACACGTACAAGGCAGGGGCACACTGGGATCCAGATATGTATACACACACACACACAATTCAGACACACTTGGATCCAGACACGTGCACAGAAACAGAGACACAGAGTATCAGACCCGATGATACAACTCAATTCAGCTCAATAAGATTTTATTGGCATGATAGGCTGTATAAATGTTGCCAAAGTGTAAAAAAGCCAGAAAACCGAGATCTCTGTCAGAGGTCCAACAGCAGGTACAATTCATCAGGCATTCACCCAGGGTGAAGATTCACAGTATGCTGGTATTTAATCCTCAATACTTGAAGCATCTACCCAAGACAGTATATATGTGGACAAGATATGCATATGCAATTACACCAACACACACACGCTCTTCCAGACAGAGACAAACCTGCACACTTGGATTCAAACACACAGACATCAACACATGCCGGCTTGGATACAGAAATACAGAAATATGTCGAACACGGGCACACTGACTCGTCCATGTACTCAGACACCGACGTGTGCAGGCACATAGACTCGGACACTCAGACACATAGATGCTCTCCCATGCAGAGCTGTGCGCACTGAGAAAATCACACACACCCTCAGACACACGCGCGCAGACGCACACCGTCATACAGAGACAAACACACATATTCACACAAAGACTCACACATGCCTTCTAACATGGACAGGCACACACACACGAGTCACACATTGCCTGTCTCCCCTCCTCCCCCAACACACACACACTTCCCCAAGCTCTCCGTTGCAGGGGCAGGCATACACAGTGACATGTCAGACGCTCTCATATGAGGGGTCAGACACACACACTCACAAAAACATACACTTAGACACACAAATAAGCATCCCAGAGTGGCTGGCTTTCTCCCTCTGCAGTCATTGAAATTCAGGCAGTGTTCTGCTCCTTGGATTCTGATGCTCGAAGCCAATATTTAGTCAACGGCCAAGGCAGTCCTGGCATGAGCCTAGCATGATGGCATTGGAACAGTAACTCTTCCGTCTCTGTGGGAACGAGAGCTGGGGAGGCTGGCATGAGACTTCACTGCCACCAGAGGGAGAAAGCACTAACAAGGTCTTTATTACAGGGAGCCACCTTCTGCATGCTGCATAGCTGCTGGCATTGCTGCGGGATTTAAACCCCCGCTAAGCTGAATGCCTGGCTGACAGCACAAGCCTCTCTGCTCTCTTCTCCCTCGCACCTGGGCAGGGGTGGATGAGGCTTGCTGTGCCTTGACAGCTCTGTCATCAGTGCAGGGAAAGTGCCTGGGCTTAGCACGAGAACAGCTTCCCCATGTCCTCACAGAACCAGGGCAACCGTATTACTTTCTCCTACCAGTGCCGTGCTGTTGGCAAACAAAACCCTACTCCCCACTCCCCATGCCCCAAGCTTCTGCCTCTAGCTCCAGCACCAATAGGCCAAGTCACGTTTGGATGCAGGGCTTCAGAAATGGACAAACATGGCAATAATCCAGCATCCAGGCCCTCCTCTGTGCCAGTTTTGTTCTGCTGACCTGGGGCTGGATTTTCAAAGGTGCTTATGGAGTTAAGTACCCAAATCCCAGATACTTAAGTCCCTTAGGGGGCCTTTGAAAATTCCCAGCTTGAGTACTTATTTGTACTGCTGTCACACCGAGAGACCTCACTGAGATCAAGACCCATTTTGCTAGTCTACATAGAGAGACACAGTCCTTCCCTCCCTACCCTGAAGACCAAAGTCTTGTCTTCACTGCAAAGTTAACTCAAGTGTTACCCCTAACTCAAGCCCTGTCCACAAACAAAAACCCTGAAATCGAGCATGCTAGTGCTCTTAACTCATGTTGGTTGGTCCATCGGGGGTATAGGCCCCAGCTCAAGTGAACACAAGTCTTCAGCTGCTAGCATGGCCACTAAATAGCATTGATGTAGACTGACATCACGCTAGTGCTGCGGGTCCTCCAATGCCTTCCCACAATTCACCCGTATGCCCCAAAGAGGAGAGAGAAGTTCTCCCACAATTGACTGGGAAAGAATTCCTGGAGCAGCTCACCGGCTGCACCACACAGAACTAGGGGACATGCCTGCAGAAGTCCTAGCATCTCATGACTGAGAACAGTATCAGTGTGGACACTGCTGCTTGAATGTTATTTCATAGTGGGGTTGCTCCCGCTCAAGCTAGCCTAACTCGAGCGGAGTAACTTCAGTTAATTTAACAGTGAAGATATCTCTACCCCCATTTGACCAACAGGAAGCTGAGGCACAGAGAGATTAAGTGACTTGCCCAGAATCACACAGGGAGTCTGTGTCAGAACCAGAAATTGAACCCCAGCTATCTTCTGAGTCCCATTCCATAGCCTTGGCCCTCTTCCCTATACTGGGCGACCCATCCCTTGCTCTGGCTGGCTGGATTACATTAAGGTATTTCCTAAAAGAGACATGGTGGCACTTTTTTGCTATTCTAAATGCTGTGCCCATTAGGAGCCCTAGGTCAGATTCTGATCTCCCACCGGCCAGGTTTAATTTGAATCAAAGTACAGCCCAGTGTGAATGAAATCAGGAGCAGGTCTGTTACACTCAGCTCCTTTAAGTCTCCACCTTAAACACAGCCGCTCAGCTGCCCTCTTCCCATTGTCATTTCTAACTCTGTTGTGAAAGAAGGAATTAACCGCAAAGGGTTTTTCCAAGTGTCTGGCTGGAGAAGTCTTTGAAGGGCTAATTGAGGAGATAGCCACGTGGAATCCTTTGAAATCTCTCTGCTCTACAGCCAGCCACTCTCCCTGGGCAGAGTCACTGTCCTAATTAAGAAGTCAATGTCTGGAAGAGAGGACTGAATGGATGCCACTTATGAAGAGACTGGGAGAGAGACAGAATTCACAAAAGAAGTGGACAGCAAAGTTACCAAAAGGAGACAAATAAGAATATTCTGCAGATGTTGGGAAAAGCAAAATAGAGAGATGGGAGGATGAATGCTGGTGCTGTAATAACCAGGCAGTGGGTACCTTTTATCTCAATAGTGAAGTGGAAGCAGGTTGGTGTCGTGAAGCACTGGGTGGAGACTCTGCAGATCTGGGATCATCTTATTCTGCCTCTGCCACAGACTCTCTGTGTGACCTTGGGTGAGTCACAATTGGGGCCACATTTTCCAAAGTGCCCAGCATTCAAGAGGACCCACTGTGCTACTAACGGGCAGATTTCCCCGAATATGTTCATACTTCTAACTACTATTATTATTCAAGTGCTACCGTAATACAGACTTCCCTTTCCCCCTTTTTCAATCAATAGTTGATTTCCCCTGCGATGTATTTGGAGTGTTTCCAGCACGCTGAGAGGTAAAATGCAGTAACGCAGAATGCTGACCTGTTAAACAGGTCTGGGGAATGAATCCATCTTGTGTTTACCAAGCCAAAACCAGGGGAACTGCCCAAGAACATCGGGGAAGAACACCAGCCCTGTCTGGGATTTCCCCATGACTAACAGGTAAAGAGTGTTTGCTTACAAAGACAGCGCTAGAATCACACAGGCGCACAACTTCCTCTGGCTGCTAATTCATTCTGAATAATGAATGAACCGCCACTACTCCCTAGGGACACGAGCAGACTGAGTTCTTGGGAGTGGGAGTATGGGGGAATGTGAAGAGAGAGATGACTGTTTTCAAAGAGTTCTGTAGGAGGATTGCTCGTCTGCTGCCTTGTTCCCATGTTGTCCTGAATCAAACCCTGTCAGCCACTGGCAGGAAATGGTGCTGAGACTGGTAACGATGCTCACTCACTGTGGCTGGATGGCCTTGGAGAGAAAGAGAGGGAGACACAGAGGAAGGACTCAAACAATGACTAATAAAGCCAAACTTTTGTTACCTGATTTAGTGCCTCAAGAAACAAGCAGTCCTACTGAGGCATGGGGAGTATCCTCCTGGAAAATGGCTGCGTGGCCATTACTCCACACAAGATTTACTGCACTGTCAGAATTGCTGCCTTCCCATCATATCCAGAATTGCTTCAACAGTGAGAAATATCGCTCGTCTTCCTAAGAGTGAAAACAAACAGAGCGTGGAAAAAAAAACACCTCAGCTAAAATAATTGCAGGTTACAACAAATCAATTGGAACTGTGTAAATAGCCTTCGGGCAGGCATACGACACAATGTTCTTCAGTTAACATGCTTAACGTGCACCAACGTCCCCCCCCCATGCTTCAGCAGCAGCCAGTTTGAGCAGTGTCTGATTCCAGAGTCCGATTGTGTCATCTTGATGGCTTCGGGTTACCCCCAACTCTTTGGTGGCTGTCATAGAAAACCATCATAATTCATTGTCCCTTGTTATGAGTAAAGCACAGCACCGAGGTGGTGAGAAAAAGGAAAAGGAAACTTTCTTGCCCAGAGTTCCAGCGAGTAGATTAATAGATTATAAGGCTAAAAGGGATCATTAACCATAGTCTGATTTCCTGCATGACATAGGCCAGAAAATTTCCTCTAGTGACTCCTGTACTGAGCCCAACAGCTTGCGTTTGACTAACGCATACCTTCCAGAAAGGCATCCAGTCTTGATCTGAAGATGTCGAGATGGAAAATCCACCCCTTCCATTGCTAGGTTGTCCAGGGGTAAATCACCTTCATTCACTCTCATAAGTGGTGACGTTTGTGAGTCTGGTGTTCTGAGAGATGCCATGTCCTTTACCGCCTGGGGGTTTGCACTCAGTTAACTCTGCTGGCAAGATACCCACAGAGACAGCTGTAGAATGGGAAAACACTTGACTTTGAGGGAGATCCTAGTTCCCAAGCTGATGAGAACAGCCAGAGTCAATGACACACACAAACTTGCACCAAATTAACACAAGGTGTGAATTAAAGCCCACATAGCTATTCCATGGCAGATGCTCTTATTTCAGAAGAATGACATCAGCTCCCTTGACTTTAGTCACACGTATTTAGTTTATTTAAATGTAAATTTGTGTGTAGACCAGGCCTTGGAGAATTTTCTTCAGGAACTGCACAAGTATATTCCTGGTAGGTCTCTGAGAAGACCTCCATTTTCCCTAGTGGCTCTCAGACAGAGAAAGCCTGCATTTGACTGTTACACCTCTACACCACTAAGGTCCAGGATGCCCTACGTTAGGTAGATGGTGAGAGCAATTTTCCCTTGAGACAATGTGGCTGATATTCCCTGGCCTTGCACTTTGTGCAGCCATTTACATGACTGCAGACTCCGTGCAAAATGTCACAATTCTGGTGATAGTGTCGCACACCTACTTTGCACCAGTATGAATGACTGCACATGGTAGAAGGCTCTGAGGAACCCAGGATAGATGGGGAAGAAGAGAAAGAGAGATATTTCATGACTAAGGCACTGGACTGAGAGTCAGGAAATCTGGGTCCAATTCCTAGCTACAGCACATATGGTCGACATGAGCTTGGGTGAGTTATTTTATCACTTTGGGCCCCAGTCCCCCTTCTGTAAAATGCGACTAAATAATTCTTGGGTCAGGGACTGTCTCTTGCTATGTGTGTATATGGGGCCCAGTCTGCCAGAGCCTTTACGTGCTACCATAATAGAAAGAAGACATAATTGTAAAGTTTGGGCAGGACGCTCGTGTTATCATCGCCAACTTTTGCAAAAAGGGCACTGATCCCTTTAAAGGTTAAGGCCTCGGTTTTATTCTCATCTGAATGGGAGGTCACAGCTTGATGTTGATTTCTGCACAACTTTGGAAGAGGGCTCTGAGTTTCCAGTCTAAGTAGGTGCGTAGTAGGCTGTAAGAGCACTGGGCATTGGGAGAACACCCTATCATGCAATCATAAGCTGCTTTTAGCAGAGGCAGCCATTAGGTATTCAGGCAGTTAATTCTTAGAGACACTCTGCATAAAGTGAGAGGACAAAATCATTGTAGTATTGAAAATTTTATGGTTTTCAAGCCTGCTTACAAAACACTTTGAGGGAACAAGACAGGAACAATTTTCCAGGATGTTTCTTTGAAATCCAGAAACCCTGATGAATAAAAGGGCTCCACAGCATCTGCCAGCAGCATCACAACTGCACGGTTCCCTCAGACTTTCCTTCATCGCATCCCCCCTTGCACTCACACGCTTTCTGGTATTAGTGCTTTGGCTGTCTTGGTACATTGGCTGTTCCTATTGAGAGTGTGCAAGGATTTTAAATGGGAGAAGGGGTGTATGTTGGCAACGGAACATCCTACAGCAGTCAGGGTAATTGATCTGATGGGCTTTTTGGTTAAATAGATGGTTGGTATAGATCTGTCTACCCTTGGTTTCTGTTGCTGGAGTGTCTGAGTGACAGGGGATGGGAGAAAGACACATACACTCACTATTAGCATCTGCTTTTCCAGCTGCCGTACTTCCAGCTTAGAGCCAGTTTCCTGTTGGCCATGCACCACACGGCTCTGGCGCAGTGCCAGCCCCATCAGTCCAACACTGTGTGGCACTGCTGTCCCTTCCCCTTGCCCAGGCAGCGCAGCCCTGCTGCACTAATGAATGTTTTCCAGGTCCATCTAGCTGGTCCCCACCCTGCTGCTGAGTGATACAGGTAGCTCTCTGAATCACGTGGACTACTAGGGACTGATGAAGAACAGCTCCTCTTGCACAGACACCTATTAGAGGCTAGCAAGAAGGTGTCCCCACACTCTCCGAAGCTGCACTAGGCCTTGCCCGCAACAGCCATCCCAGAGCACCGAGCACAAAGCGCCAGCCAGTCCCAGGGACCTCCAGAGCTAAAGGCAGGGGCCACAACAGCTTGAGCTAAAGAATCACACTGTGTAGCTAGCAGCTGCAATAGCCCCACATCTTCCTGGTCGATCAGGCACAGAGAGAGGAGTCCAACCAGCTGTTTACACTTGCTGCCGCTTCTCCCTGGGAGCAAGATGCCAGTCCAGAGAGCAGGGTCAGTGCACTGGAACAACAGAGCAGATTGCTCGCCCCCGTTTATTCAAGCAGCAGCCTTTGTGGCTGGATCTCAATACAGAGAACAAGGTGGCTGCAATACACCCTATTTAGGGACAGTCCTTGAGATGCTGGACATTACCCCTCTGCTAAGCGAAATGTGAACCCCAGCCCCCACTCACCCTGAAGGTTCCTGGGTAATGTGCACTTAGAGAGTCCCAAAGGAATGATCTCATCTATCTTTTGTAATGACTTGGAAGCTGCTGTGTAATTATCCAAACCTGTACAGTGTGATAATTACCCCATCTCTGCACGAATAGTCAAGAGTTACCATGTCAGAAGAAAGGATGAATTGATGGGATAGCTTTGCCTTTTAACTTAAAAAGATGTGCTATAATGTCCACTATCTATCTGTCTATCTACCTTTGTTATACTCTGCATAAAATTATTTGGAGTTTGGCTACACCCTGGCACTCTGTGCCTTGACTCAAGGGACAGGGACTCAGGGTGTGGGTGACAATTTTATAGCCACGCCCAAACTGTTCAGGCTTTTGTTCTGTGCTTTGGGCTTTTTTTTTTTTTGGCCTGGACAAATTGTGAGGAATTCATTGAGGAGCAGCAAAACTGATTGGGGGTGGGAGGCTGATTTATGAGTCACGATCCAAAGATTTGAAAGATGTGCAGCTTGGCTCAGCAGCGAGGTGTGAGGAGTACAAGTGTTCTACCAAGAGGGACAGGAATTGCTTGAGGTGCTATAAGGAGGTGTGACGAGGAGGACCAGCATGGAAATATGCCAAGGGAAATTTTCAAAGGCATTTCAGAGGAAACACCTCCCCTTTCCAGGGAGAGCAGTTGGGCTGTGCAATAGTCTCTCCAAGCAGAATAGTGGCTGCCCCATCATTTGTGTCATTTAAACTAGCCAGAGCAAGCTAAGGGAAAATGTACCATAGGGAGCAAGGCTGATCTTTCAGGAGGATTATTTATTTACGCTTTCCAAACAGAAAGAAAGGTGGGACCCTGGCTGAAGCCCTGACTAACCCAAGTCCATCAAGCCCTGGCTAACCTTCCTGGCTGTCTATACAGCGTGTATATGTATATATATATATGCACACACAATGCATCTTTGTGGAAAGGCTTTCATTTGACACTCTGTTGCCGCAAAATGTTTGCTCCCACTGATTGATCTTCCACTGTCCCACACACACTTAACTAGATGCTAAGGTAGTGCCATGGTCAGGTCCATAGCGTATGAAAATTAATGGAAGCTAATTCCGCAGTATTTGAACATTGCTTCTTATGAAATATCTAAGTGGGTGAAATGTTATTGCAAATTTTGAGAGAGGCACGCAACTAACACAGCCCATGCAAATACTTGCTGGTGTATGTGCAAGGCAGTGACAAAACGCTACCCACCTCCATTCACTGTCTCAACAGGTTGCCCTTTGTGTGCATGCAGTGTGGTCTAAGAAACATGATCTAGTTCACCATTAATAAGTAGCCTAGATGCAGGAATCTCTGTGTGAAATTCCACAGCCTGTGTTATACCAGAAGTCAGACTAGATTCACAAAAGTTCCGTAAAAATCTATGAAACTATATAGGGTTTTTAGATCAAAGCTAGAACTGAGAAAACACATCAGAGCAAATAATTCATTGGATACATTTCCTTTTTCTTTTTCTGTTTGCAATTTGTCCATGGGTAGCTAACCATTTTCCTAGCTACGTCTTCCATTTGAAATAATTTGCTGAATTGGTTGGCTATACTAAAGTCAGGCTGTTCTCAGGAGTTTTTGATTGGATACACAGGTCATTTGACGTTTCTGTGTTTCTCTAATAGGAAAACTGTTAGATTCAGGCTTGAATATTCATGTTTATGAGTTCAAGATTTGCTTTTTGCAAATATTCTCCTGTAGCTGCTTAAAATCTGGCTACTTCCACCAATACTTCTGCCAGAAAACTCATTAGCTAGAATATTAATGGAAATTGAATGCAAAAGGTCTGAGAATGCCCATCAAAGAGAATTCATTTAAAAAAATTGAGTGAATATTCAATGTTTGCTCAGCTCTATCAAAATCAGCATCTTTCATTACAGCTGGAGGAAAAAAATTGGAAATGTAGCCTCTAAAGCACCCTCATGAAAAAGATCGCTGAGAAAAGGGAGTCCTGCTTTCACTACTAACTGCTGAAGTTTTCAGGTGCTCTCCAGATGAAGGTCTATGCAGAGTTCATTGACGCTCTTCAGTCTGGATGAGGAGAGCATGAATGGATGTGCCAAGACCCACTTGCAAAAGGAAAGGATGCACTCTCCTTCCCAGACGTGCAGTCAGACTCATAAAAATGCAGAGCTGGCAGGGACTTTAGAAGTCATCAAGTCCAGCCCTCTGCACTGGGGAAGGACCAAATAAACCTAGATCATCCCTGACCGGTGTTTGTCCAACCTGTTCTTAAAAAGCTCCACTGGTGAGGATTCCACATCTTCCTTGGAAAACCATTCCAGCAGTTAAACTACTTTTATAGTTAAAAAGGTTTTTCCCCCCTTAATGTCTACCCTAAATCTCCCCGACTGTAGGTAATGCCCATAACTTCTTGTCCTACCTTAGGTCCTTGTCCTGCAATAAGTGAAAGAAAATCTCCTGGACCATCTAAAGAGTTTATGGCCACTACTAAGACCAGGCGTGCGCTTAAAAAAACTAGATTGACCTAGAAGTGCCTCTGAAGGGTGTGAAAAATTCACACCTCTGAGCAGTGTCGTTAATCTGACCTAACCCCTGGGTAGAGACAGTCAGATCTATGGGAGAATTCTTGCACTGAACTAGCTTCTGCTTCTTGAAGAGGTGGATTAACCGCAGTGACAGAAAAACCTCTTCTGTTGCCATAGGAAGTATTTGCACAATGGTGCTACAGCTGCAGCAGAGCATCAGGGCTGCTTTAGTGCTCATAGTGTACATGTAGCCTAATATTTGACCAACTAAAAGCAAACTGGCATGACTTGCCTCCATCCCAGCTGATGGCCTCAGCAAGAATTTAGGGTGGGATGGAGATGGAACTATCCTCTCTGGTCCCAGATGTTGTCTCCCCAGGTCAGGGATGAGGGACACTATGCGAGGGGAAATGCATGGTGCATTGCCCATACTGGGATCTGTGGAGAGAAGATTTTACTTACATGAGCTATCGATCAGGTAGGCTTCAAGAGTATTAACTTCACTAGTGAATACCTCCACACCAACACACACGCTGGGGCTTGCTGGATTGGGACAGGCTGTCAGCCGCGAAATATTGTGCAGTAATTTCTCCTCAGTGAAACAGCACCTGGGATCGGAAAATTTTAGCTCTGTCAAGTCTGACTTTGAAGTGAGCCCCTACAAAAGATGAAGCAATTAGTGGATTACCATTTCGGTTCCTGAAAGCAGCCAGTTAATCAATGCCCCACTGGCAGCCCATTTGTATGGTTAGTTCATTGTCTGTATTTCTCTCTATGCAGTAGGTAACCCTGGCTCCCTAAGCCCTAATATTACTTTGTCACAACTGCATGAAGATTTTTCTGTGGGATATTCTCAGGGGAGAGGGGATAGAATCATGTGATCGGCTCATGCTTGGAAAGTTATTCAGAGAAAATCTTTGATGCCTGTAGAGTGAGAAGAAAACCCCAACAGCTCTTCTTTCCTGGGGTTATCAGCTGGGAACGGTGAGGGGCAAATGGAATGGAAGGATCCTATTTATTAGAAGGGAATCCTTAAATGGCAACCCCTGCTTGGATCCTTTTGCAATGCGAGCTGTTGGTCCTATTGTCTCCACCGTGGTCCTGCTGTATAAATATTTATGAGCTGCAATGCCAAGGTCTGTCAGATGCAATTATGTGACATTAATGTGATGCTGTCTGTAGGTGCCATGCGTAGGTGAGGTGCTGCGCTCACACTGACGAATGACATGCTGCTCTGGGAACATTCGAAATAATGATGCCTTATGCTAAGCGACTAGGGATGAGAAAGCTGAATTCAGAGAGAACTATTCCCTCCCTCCCCAGTACAAAAGGAAGGGAACCTCAGAACTGTTATTTAACCCCCTGACAAAGTCATCCTGGCTTTCTGGGGGTTTAAGGTACCACACCTACAGGGACACAGACAGAATCCCCAACAATGGGCCTTCACTGCTGGCCGGAGAAACCAAAAGCAGACAGAGACTGCCCAGGCCACCAAATAGGAGCAACTTCTGGCCACTACCGAAGGGAACCAGATTTCAACTAGTGACTGAGAGGGGAAAGGCTCCATAGCCCGTCAGTAATCCAAGCAGCCAGCCTTGCGTGGGCCTCGCTTTGGTCGTGGATTGTTCTGAGTCTGTTGAAGGAAGCCTGCTATGCTCTAGAAACGCAGGCACTGGCGCAGCTCAGCAGTTCCTCTTCTGGCATAGCCAGTGCCAGCAGCCTGCCAGACAGGCAGCCAATCTCTCTGCAAAAGCAAAGCCGCACACACCTCCTCCTCCTCCTCCTCCACGCTCTCACTAGCATGTTCCAAGAGGCCATTTCACATTAGCAACTGGCTCCGATTGCAGGTGGAAACAAATACTAATGTGAGATGACACTAATACAGCAGACTGAAGTGCCGCTAATAAGATGAGACTGGCACGTTGTGTCAGTGAAGAGGAAACCTTCCTGCCAGCTTCAGCTTGTTCTCCCTGGTGTCTGAGACGCTCTGGGGAGACCCCAGGCCATGCTGCTTCCACCTCCAAAGCCTCTCCTACGGTGGAATGCACCAAGCCCTCCAATGCAGCAGTCTGGCCACGTGCATGCAGGCGCTAGGCCTCGTCAGCTAACTGCAGAGCTGCATCATTGGAAACAGAACTCATGAACCTTCAGCACTGAGGGTGCTGGCCTCTGAGCTGCTCCATTAACTCAGTGAGTGGAGGGAGCCACTGTGCATGTGAGCAGTTTTGGGATAACCTGTTTTGACACCTGTTAGGGGCGTTATTTTACACACAGAGAACTACATCTTGCAGTGGAGGGCAGGCATACACACAGAGAGAACAACAGAAAGACCCACCAAAGCAAATACGTGGCAGTCCCTTGCCTTGAATAAGGGGGCACTAATAGGTTTGTGAAGGAGGCAGCCCTTTTATTCCTACTGCTCCCAAATGAGAGAAGCGGTGATCACGTTGCAATGGCATTTGCAAGGCTCCATGACTCACTGATCAGGGCACCTTCCAAAGGATGACATTCAGCCACAGGAAAGACTGATCTACAGGGTGCCTGCTGCCACCCACGCTCACAGCAATGATAAAACACCCTTCACCATACTGCAGTGAGGCTGTGTACCGGGGTCACCATGTGGCTATTATTGCTACCACATGGTGGGTGATAAACATCCTTCCCCCTTCCCACACACACACGCTCATTGTGTTTAACCTGTGAATAAAATGCAGGTCCTCCCCCCATGAAAGCACACGATCCCGATCTCTTTTCTATGGAATTTCAACTGCTAGAGGCTCAGAAATGGTCTCTGGGCCCCCTGATATCATCCTCCTTTGTTCCTCTCACCTACCACTCTGCTCAAGCAGCTACCTGAGAACCCAGGCTGGAAGGTCTCCGAGATATCAGATGCAGCCCAGCCAATATTTGGCTGTTGGGTCCATTTGCGTCTGTGATTCATTTTCAGAAAAGTTAAGCAGATGGGGGAGGGAGGAAGACTAATGGGATTAATCCTCTGAATTCATGATGCAAAATCTTGGCGTCCTGCCAGCCTCTCTCTTGCACAAATGGTCAATGCTTTTCTTTAATAGCATTAAGCAAAGTTACAAATCACAGCATTGGCTGATCAATCTCAATAGATTTCTCTGCATGCATTTAAAAAAAAATCTTTCTGCTGGAGAAGACCGTTCAACTGATTTTTCCCTCCCTCCCTCACCATCAGGAGCAATTGCTGGAAAGATGCTGGTGATTTTTATCTGTTTTGAAGTTCTTTTGTGGGGAGGCAAAAAAGTGCATGCACAAAAGGAGAGGAAGGATTCTAATGTGCTAAACTCCAGGCCAAGCTCAATGCAAGCAAGGAGAAATCTAGGGTCTGCTTCACAGATCTGGTCCAGTCCCTTTCCATCACTCTGAAGGCAGAAAGAGGATGTCGGCTGAATCAGGGAATACTCTCAGCCCAGGCACCAGGGAGTTTGCCAGGTGAAATAGAACTGGAGTAATAGCTGCACAACTCCCAGTGCAGGGGACATGCTGGTGAGGTGACAGAGCAAAGAGGCCATGTCTAGTGAATCTTGGAATTGGAGAAATTAGAAAAGGAAGAGACCTAGCTTAAACTATATAGGCCTTTCCTCAAGACCAATACAACATTCTTCCCTACAATGCAGTATCCAGTGCTTTAGGCTGGCTGGTTTTAGAAGTCACAAAGAATGTGGCTTCCACGACATTCGTTTTTGCAGCACAAAACCACCACGTAATTTGGGACAACAAGCAATCTGAGTTCTGCAGAATTACCGTAATAATAACATCTGTATAGTTATAACAGATAGATAATAATAACATCTTAGATAGCGCCGTTCATCTGGAGATTTCAGAGTGCTTCACAGACGCGCAGTACTGCAAGACCAGGGGCAATGCATGCCCCTGGTCCGGACTGAAGGAGTGCATTGTTAGACATGTCTAAGGGCCTAGAATTTAAACAGCAGAGAGTGCGGCACGTCAGGATTGAGGTGCAACTGCAGAATGGTGTGTGGGGGAGCCCAGAGCTGTAATAGAAGGGAGTGCTCCATGTCACAGCTGAGGTGCATCGGCTGAGCTTGGTCCAAGAGCTAAGGACTGGGATGACAGGAGGCTGCAGGTCAGAATCAAAGTGCATCAGTAGAGCTGTGTGGGGAGCCCAGGACTGCAATAGCCAGGGGTACTGTGGGGCACGGTGACGGCAGCAGACAGATTTGGAGGGGAGGGGGATTCATGACTGAGGAATGAGATGTCTCAGCAGAGCTGTCAGGGGAAGCCTGAGTGCATTCTGCCTGTCTTATGTCAAAGAGATCAGCACTGGGCTTGCCTGGACAATAACCTTCCCTCCCCACATTATTGTGTTACAAACTTTCCGACAGGGTCCTGCAGGATTTTCAGCTCCCTGGGTGAGGGCAAGCAGAGAGCAGTATGTGCGTGTGAAACAGGGCACACAGCATTCAGCCAGGATTATTTCATATCTTTTTTAAAGGGCTTTTGTTCCTTTCTAGATTCCTATCTAAATAAATATTCCCTTCCCCAGCAGGACTAGAACACCACCGAGCCAAAGGGGCTAGCTTCATCCCGGGTGTAACTCTGCTGATTTCACCCCCTCAGCTTTCCACCAAGGAGGAAGATGGAAAAATACATTTATACAACATTAGAAACCAATTTGGAACCCAAGGCAAATCCAAGTCCTGACGGGCTTTGGTCAGTTGAAGTCTAGTTGGTTATTTAAATGTTGTTTTCAGGTATGAATGTATGTATATGTGACCTGAGACGTGGCGATGGTATATGTATGTATGTGTCTTACATGCTGATCCATAACTGAATATATAGGTCCCACATGGATAGACAGCTATAGACTGGTATATCAATGTGTCAGTGTAGGTGATGTAGAACAACATTTGTGTATGAGTGTGAGCTGATTAATGACTCCCCTTTCTGTCTGTCTGTCTATAAAATATATAGGATGCCCAGCATTCTAATTATCTAGGCACATCAGCATGTAAGTCTAAGAGCTAGTGCATGACAGAATGTACGATATCCATGGTTTGGGTCTGTGGGGTGATATATAACTTTGCAGAGCTCACGCGTAAGCTAACTGATAGCGTATTCATGGGTTTCTGTTTGCTAGTATATGACTATGCACATCATATGCATGCATGTCTATGAAAAGTGGTATGAGTATATCTAGTCCTTTTAAAGCATTTGCAACATGTATCCATTAGCACAGTGACTAGCCATTCATGCATGTATGTCTGTGGGCTTATGTATCACCAGAGCATGCGTCTGTCCTGCGTCTGACAAATTGTTTGTGCAGGGTATTTACATGTGTGTCTATGGCTTGGTGTCTGACTGCACACATACAGACAGCTGCAAATAAACTGGCAAACAGAGTGAACTCTATTATAGAGAATGAATTTAATGCTGAGCTTCCCTTGGTATTCCAGCCTCCTCCTCACCTAATCTAAAATTAACTTCGCTGTTCAGCTGCATTTAAGCAAAACCAGTTGCCATGGCCACGCCAGGGGCTCCTAGATGTAGCAAACAAGGTAATCAGTTAAAATGAATAGCCACTGAGCTGATGCTTGCTGTAGGTTACATATGAAGTTCATTCACTTGTTAAACCTAATGGAGTATATTGCCTATGAAATGGAAATGGAAATTCTCTCTCTGCTGGCAGCTGGAGTTTGAATTGGGCGGGAAAGCCGGGAGGAAATGTTGAATTAACACAGCTAGTGCTGTGGGTGATGTGAGCCAAGGAAGCCATAAAGCGTGTGAGGGGGTTCCGGTGAGGGTCTGTGCTTCTCGTGCTCTGGAAGGCATAAAGCTGAAGTCTGAGAGCCTCAAACCACTGCTGAGCAGGGCTTTGGCGTTAATAACATCATATTAGTGCTTTCCATGCATGCTCCCCCCCTTCCCACCACCCAAATAGCATTGCTACTTGGGTGGGAATAAGCCTTTGCGCCGCACTGCTGCAGGAGAGGCAGAAAAAAGTCCCGGATTCCTGTGGCGTTATCTATACAGCCCAAAGGATCTAGAAGCACTACATAAGCTGATACCCAAGCTACACAGAGGGACTGCTTTGTTTGCTACCAAAATGCAGCCATCTCAGGGGTGAGCTGGTGCACAGGGCACTACATCACTGAAGAGAGTCTCTAAGGAATGATTTATCCACTGGCAGAGTGGTACAATTGCAAGGGGGATTTAGGTAGGCAGAACGACCTGGACGTTTGCCAGCAAAGAGCGCCGATCCTTAAGGAGTCGTTGCATTCCTAATGTAAGCGCCGTAGGATCATTAGTGACAACTAGTGACCAGCGTTTCGTACAAAAGGTGGCACCTCTTGCCTCATAGCGGCCACTCCTGACAGTATAAGCAAGGCACTGGTTCGGTATTGGCTCAGAGGGAAGAGTGCCAACTACTGCGTCATTTGCAGTGCCTAGCTGTTTCTTGTCAGTATCTCAACCCAAGACTGACACTGCCTGACCAGGCTGAAGTTGCAACAACAAACAGGAGCAGAGCACAAGGTGGAACAGCTACAGGGCTGTCCTTCTGTAAGTGACTCCTGGCATGGCAGATATCCCTGCGCTCACGCTGTTGCCCCAAGGTTTGAAAAGTCTCCGGGTAAGGGTGGCTTGACCGATCGCCTAGTCTGGGTTGTTTAATGCCAGAGGAATTCATCTGCTACAGCAAGCAGGTGTTCTGCCCTCCGCACTACGCTCTGGGTTGAAGAAGTCATCGGATCCGAGATCAAATTTCCTGCCTTGCAAATTTGTTGATGCAAAAAGTTTAGCCAAGCTCAGATCCCCTGAGCAATAAAAAGCTGCTGTCATATCCTAAAGTGTTAGTGTGTGGCAAAGCAGGCCAGGCCCCAGGAGATGGCTAGCTCTGATTGCCTGGCATGACCCTGCAATAAGAGTCTGCACAAAAGTGGAGGGAGATGGCTCTGGGACAGCATGCCAAATCCCGTCAAGCTAATTCCCAAGTGAGCAGGAGCCGGGAGAGTCACAGTGATGATGTTTCCATACCCAGACTTCACTTCGTTTTTGACTCTGTAGGCAAGGGGGGTCATTTTGGTGTATTAAGGTGCAGCCCCCGAGCAGTCAAGGGTTAAGCAAAGTTTTCTCCACATCACTCTGTCAAGGCACCTCCCTCCTAAGCTGCTAAACCCCTGCTGTACCATAAGGATTCAGATGAAGGTGATGGACATATTCTAATAAAAACCTAAATAGAACAGAATAGTCTTGGGCCTATACACAGCTCTGCAGATGCATCTTAGTCCTGACGCGCAGCACATCTTGCTATACCAGCCCTGGGACTCCTTCATAGCTCGGCTGACACATCTCAGTGCTGCCTTGCAACTTGCCATGCTAGCTTGTGCTATGGACAAATGTCCTTCACAATGAGGTCCGGTCCTTTCATTTGTGATCTAATCTGAAGAGACAAAACTGTCCATTTAGTAAACCTCATTGCGCCCCCCTACTGAGCCTGCTCCACACAGACACGCAAACCCCTGAAGATTTACACTTGAATCACAACACATTTGTTCATATTTTACACCTTGCAATTCCTAGAATCCCCCCTGAGGTTTTCTCCTAACACATCGGGCCACATAATGTCCTTTGTTTGTTCACACCTTTGTTTGTTCACACCATGACTCTGCTAAACTGTGGAGGAAATACATTAATTTCTCCCCCTCGCTAACTTGTCTCTCACCATCAAGTGAAGGAGACGGGCTGCTAAGGCTGGAGTAATGATGGTGGTTAAGGTAACAGACTAGCACTCAGGAGATATGGATTCAATTCTTGGTTCTACCACAGACTCTGTGTGTGATCTTGGACAGTCACCTAGGACTAGATTTTAAAAGGCATTAAGGCATCTAAAGATGCAAAAAGATGCCTAGTGAGGTTTTCAAAAGTGCCTAGGCACCTAACTCCCATTGGAATCCCACTAGGTATCTATCTGCATCTTTAGGCACAACCCTTAGTCTCTGTGTCTCATTTCCCCATTTGTACATTGGGAACAGTAATCCTTCCTTTCCTTCCATTCCTTTGTCTCTCATGTCTATTTAGATTGTAAATTCTTTGGGGCATGTCTTTCCTTCTGCATATACGCAGCACCTAGCACAGGGGGGTCTAACCTCAGTTGGTTCCTGTAAGTGCTTCTGCTATGTAAATAACAACAATGGCTAATTATAAATGAGGCTGCTGGAGATTCCCAGCTGAAGAATGATTATATCTTTAAATGGAGAGTGGATTTGAACTCTAGTTCAACCATGAGATATTGGGCTTAATTCAGAAATCACTAGCAGAAATCTTATGGCCTGTGAGTACCTGATCATAGGTCCCTTCTGACCTTAACATCTCCGAATCTATATCTACTGAAAAACATAAGTTTAGAAATTAATACATTCTACTAATCAAGTTAATCTTTCTGACTAATTCATTTCCAGCAAAGCTACAAAATAAGACAGACTTTTATTTGGGGGGAATGGGATGTCTATGTAGGCCCTGTAACACTTGCAAAATTCTACTATCCTGCTAATCGGGTTTTGTTTATGTTTTTTTTTTTTTTGATGGGCAAGCAAACTATCATTGGTCGTTTTCATTATCATCAGTCAGAACTGCGAAGGGCAGAATAGTGTTTTTTGGCAGAGGAAGGTAACTTTTGCAAAGCTAAGTCTACCTGGTGATTGTAGATTAGTTCATTGCCTAGTGCAAATCAGAGCAACTCCATTGTCTTGCATGTGCCTGTGTCAATTACACCAATGGTGGATCTGGACCTAAATAACTCATGGAATTGAGTTAAAAGGGTTTATTGAAAATCTAAGGGAAATTAGCTTTCCAGTGACATATGGCACAAACTTCAGCTCCTAATGTGCTGGCTCATGCTTTCAGTATCCCACCAATTATATGTATGATGAGGCTGGATAGTGTATTTATTAGTAATTTTCCCCTACCGACAGTTTATGTTCAGCTGAGTAGCACCCTCTGGAATACTCCAGGCAATTAAACTCTTTAATGTGTGGTGTCCCTCCAGATGTGTCTCAACGCAAAAGGACTTGGCAGAATTCGATTTTTTTTTTTTTTGGATAATTTCAGCAGAGGTTTCTTTTAAAGCATTTTTTAAAATGTTGATCTATTGAAATTTTCACATTTGCATGAAATCATGTGGGATGAGAATAATTATTTCATGGCAGTAGACACTGAGATTCAAAAAGTTAAAGCTTTACAATCATTAAAACACAAACTGTCAACATCCCATGCACAAATATACAAATATCCTTAAATCAGACTCTAATAAATTCACATGCAGCGTTTCTCATACTTTGCCTATCTGTACATTTCAGTTATTGTCGATGGAAATGCTTTTTCATCAGTTTGTGTGTGTATGGCAAAATCGACATTTATCAACATTTACCAATCTAATCCTTCCAAGCCTCAGTATAAACAAAGAGAGACATCCTTTATACATCAAAAAGGAACTCTGTCAGGGCTGATAGGTCAGAAATACATCCTTCCAGTGGTACCCAGGAATAAAAAGAAATGAAGGAAATACTCTAAGTGGAAGAATGGAGCAGTTGAAAGCTCCCCTAGAGCTGCAACTCTCTGGAAATGTGAAAAATGTGCGGGAAGTTCCAACAATGCTTCACACTGTATCAGCAAGCAACGGATACCCGTGAAAAGGCAGACATTCAGAACATAGCCTTTTTGACAGTGGCAGGTTTGAAGCACTGGGTGTGTTTTCTCATTTTCAGGCAACTCCGAGTTTACAGTGGTGATTTTATCTTCACTAAAGAAGTATGTGAGCTAGATGTATAAGGAAATAACGGACTGGAAAAGATACAATTTGTAATAGTACCAAGGAGAAGAGCACTTGTCACTGGATTAAAAGTGCATCAAGTCCTGGGTCTTATCAAGAGGATGAACTCATTGGAGGAGCAGGGGCCAAACTGAGGATGAGTTTGAGGACATCTTCCAGGGAAGATGGACGCTCTCAGCAGAGTACAGATTAGAGGTCGAAAAGCCCAACTGCCACACAGTTCACACCCCTAGGAAAGTTTTTCTCACCTTTAGGCAGAGGCTATAAAAGGAGCTGGACAGGGTCATTGTCTGGGGAACCCCAGAGCAAGTTGAAGAACCAGCAGAATGGGTACGCTCCTTGATCATTGTAGAAACAAAGACAGAACCCTTCACTTATGTAGATATGTAGAAAGGGAACATTTTCCTCTAGTTACAAGGGAAGAAAATGATGCCAAATAATTTTCTTCACTTCATGCCTCAGCTGGATTCTGACAGGTGCACTTAGAAAAACAGTGCCCACATTTGTGCCTATCCAGCCCTCCCTTTAGGAGACACTGCTTGCACAGACTGCCATTTGAGATGTGTTCGGCGCCTGTGGTATTTCACCAGAAAACACAACACATTTATGATAGTATAGAAGGCACTAGGACTTGATGATATAGAAGGTACTGCAAGTTTCCCGTTCTGCTGGCATCTTCCTGTGACCCTGGCCTCCAGGCGAGCCATGCTGAGATCACTTAAACAGGGAATACTGCAAAGAATGGGGCAGGCAAAGCCCTAAATACTGGTGTTTTTTCTTCCATAAGATTTAATACCAAGCCATCAACAAACAACTTCTGATGGCCTCACTGGTCACTCAGTAGACAAAACACAGTTCTCTTAAAACTATCCAGCACTTTGGCTAGCACCCAGACAGCCAAGTGAAATATGTTGGGGATTACTGAAAATCTTTATCTATCAGACGTAAAAATGTTCGACCAATCCCAAAGGATCAGACACATTACCAGACAGGTCAATGAATAGTTCAGATCTTACCCAAATACTTGCTTAAAGCCAATGCTTATTAACTAAACTAACATTTATTTTTTAAAAAGGAAAGAAAGAGTAATGGCTAAAAGGTCAGTATACATGCACAGATGAAAACAAAGCTTGTAGGTCAATTTCAAAGTAGAGATTATAACTGAGTTGCAAAGTTCTTAATTTGCCCAAACAGCTTGGGGGTCATCAGTCCTTGTTTAGAGCTTCTTTGTTAGTAATCCAGCCCAGAGAAATGAAGAGTAAATAATCCATGTGCAGAGTTTGTTCAAATTCTCCCATTAGAATTAGCAGGGTGATTCCAGGCTGGTCCTGGGATCTCAATCTCTCAATCCAAACTTTTCCTGCCGAGCTTGGACAGAGTTGAGATAAAAAGGATCAGTCCCCTAGAGTCTTTTATGGATCCATGCAGGCTGACTGATATTTTCTTGACAGCAGGTGCCTCTGTAAACAATTAATAGATGATTACATCTCCTATATCCTGTGCACACTGGTAACTAGTTACATTAGCACAAGCTAATTGGCCATTTACAACCATTATTTACAACTATTTACAAGTATTTACTACTTAAACTTCAAAGAGAAATTCAAACAATAGTATTGTTACATTCAAAGTTCCATCTAAATGTTCACATGTTCCTTTTGAACTCTTAATCAATAGAACAATGATAGACAGGAAAGCAGTTTATCTACACTGCTAACCTCTAACAAGAGATATGTAAGCAACATCAAATAACTACCAGCAATACACTTGCATATCAAAGCTCTAGTCTAGCTATGAGGAATGACCCTTGCTACCATTATATCTTTAAAGGTCAGATTTGGGCCATGCAATTTGTAACGTTGCTTGGCTTTTTTGGGCCTCACTTCAGACCCCCACTAACAGTCTCTCCAGGGAAAAGGAGTCCACTGATCATGATTCATGGGCAGCTTTGAAAAGAACCAGAGCTGCTTGGCTAAAGCTAAACAAGCCAAAATGTAAATTCCGTGTAACAGAAATCACACCCCGGAAGAGAAGTTAACAAAGCAATAGGAAAATCACAGTCCAGCTAAGGCTGTTCCCAACAAGCCTGCCCCAACAGACAAAGGGTACAAAGATTTCTTGGAATGGTTGACAGAGAAAGTTAGGCCTAATCTAGCTGACCAATGCAGTGACCTGAGGGCACTGCCATGCAAAGATAGCCAGTGGACAGGGGATGCAAATTTTAATAAATAGTTTGAGAAACTGGAGGAGTTAATTAAAGAAGCCTCAGTCCTGAGGCACTCTGAAGGGATAGAAATATTTTGTACTGACCTCCAAGGAGCAATGTCATTGATGAAGTTGTCGAGGCTGGCTGCCTAGGGCAAAAATGCCTGCCAAATCAAGAAACGGAACCCCTGCTGGTGGCTCAGGAAAAACCACCTTGCTGGATGCGTTCATCTTGATTAACAATAATTATGTACTTGTTCTAGACTATTGTTCTCACGTCTTTGAGCTGGCTTTACTAGATGATACTACAGTTGGACAGCTGATGGTGATGTCAAATTACTTTTGTGGACATGGTATATGTCAATGTACAATGGCAGTCTGCCCCTGTAAGGGCCAGAGGTCTGGGGCCAGCCAGATCTGTTCACTAATCAGATGCAGCTGAGAAGGAGGCAGGTGTCTCTATAAAGAGCTGCAGGAAAAAGAGGAGAGAAGCGATGTGCACAGTGGAAGAGGTTTTATTTTCAATTTATTTGGGCTTAAAGTAGAACCCCAGCAGGAGAATTTTGTCTTATATCTTCACAAGTGTGTGGCGTTCTTAAGGGGCATTGAGAGAAGAGGAAATCGAGGCAGGATGCTACAAGACCACACTTGTCCACAAGTCAGCATGCAGGGAAGGCCCACATGGTTACATTGACACACTAATGTCTGACAGTGGGCTGGCTGCAGCTTAGTGGGCATGAGTTCAAGCACTTTGCAGTGAAGTTTAGATTTAGACATGTAACCTCTAGTCTCCATTATCCCCAATCCAACACATTGGTGGAAAATGGTGTCAAAATAACAAAGTGCCTAGTGGAAAAGGTGTGGAGGTTGACACTGATCCATATTTAGCATGTTAAATTTCAGAATCTGCTGACATTTTATTTAATAGAAAACCAAGAACAAGAATGCCTGTGGTGTTAAAATCTGATGGCAGAGGAAGTGGGGATTTGTATAAAGAGACAGATAAGGTCAAAATAACAAACAAACAAAAAACAATATGAACTGGGGTCCTGGGAGCTGCCATCACAGCAAGAAAGTGATGTGGGGCATCTCTGTGATGGAGAAGCACTGGTCACAAACTTCAGTGGGGTGCCAAGAGTTTGTACTGTGGTCTGAGGAGGTTGTCACCCCAGATGGACACGTATGGCGGAGAAAGAGAAGACACGTTCTCCAGTTGGCAGAAGGGAGTGTGAAAAGGGGCACCGAGTCTGCCATTTTGCCAGAGAAGAACCCAGACAGGCAACTATCACAACAAGTTAAGCCAGATAAAATGTGTGTGTGTGTGTGTGTGTGTGCACATGCGTGCGTGTGTATATATCTCCAAGTTCTGCTGAACTCCCATTCCCAACCTTTCATTACCTTTTCCAAACAAACCACACCAGTACTTTTGGTGGTAGATTGGTACAAATGTGTCCTGCGGCGTATTACACTAGTGCCCATATACAGCACAAGGATTCTAGATAACTAAAACCCATCTTTTTTATTGCTCAGAGTCAATGCACAAAATACATCTTGGGATGTGTTATCCTGGGGTTTTTATCACACTTGTTGATTTCCCAGCCACTTCCCAGCATTCATTATGTCACCCAGATATTGCAGTGAAGTAGCAAGGCTCTGCGGTATGTGGCTGATATCTATTATTCATATTGCAGTAGTGCCAAGATGAGGACCCAGCGTTTGAAGAGCTAACATACGCATAGGTGGATATAGTTCCTTAACCTGAACATCCCATCCAACAAGCTAAACCAGAAGGATCATTATCAGAATTTTACAGATGCGGAAATTGAGGCACGGATTGATGAATTGACTCACCCAAGGTCATACAGGGAGTCTGTGGCAGAGCCAGGAATAGCATCCAGATGTCCTGAGTCCCACTCCAAGGCCTTAACCACAAGGTCATCCTCTTCCTCATACACAGTGTCTTATGTGTGCTTATAAAAGCTTGAAAACGTGCGTCTCTGTAAGCCCACGTGCTACCCAGTGCATGAGCCCAATGGAAAGAGAAACAAATGTTATCTTAATGCTCTGAGGGTCCTTGCTTTTATCTTCTCTGCTCCTTGTAATTTCTCCAGCGAGGTTTTAGCTCTCTCCTGTTAGCACTAATCACTCGTTTCTGACGGTACAGATGTATTGATCGGATAATGCAGGTTGATATGAGAAGGCAGAAAGAGGGGAAAGAGTGAACGCAGGACACAGGATGACATTATAATCTCCAGGCAGCTGGGGAACCAGCAGCTCCTTGCTTATCAAAGATGCCCCCGTTAAGCCATCTATCACCATAGGAAAACAAGGGGCTCATTAAAAATGGACCCTCCAGACAGGGCTGGAAAGAATGTACAGGGTGGAAAGATTAAGAATCCCATTGGAAGAATTCCCCACTAGGAGGTGATGGAGCTGTTAGGGTTGTCCTAGCTACGGCACTGCATTTGGATGGCGTTACACTGATATTGTTTCCCTTGATACGCAGTGTCTTCTGCCTACAAAGTTAGCCCTGGATCCCACAAATCCTGATGCTGGCTGATTTTCCTCCTCCAATTCACCCCTTTCTATCTCCTACCCTAATTGAATGACCTCTGCTGAAACTTTGGGTCATTTGGTTGAGACTTGGAAAACCAAGGTTCCCTCAGCTCTGCATGGACACTAAAGACCCCTGGAACTTTTAATAATAGTAAAGGTTTGCCCTGGTGCCCCTAACGGACATTTCCTCTCCTGCATGGCCGTGTAGCATGTGAGTTTGCAGCTAACTTCTATCCCAGAAAAGGTATTAGTCTAGGAAGGAAGGGCTACCGGATAGGGCACAGGCTAGGAGTCGAACAAGCTGGGTGCTATTCTGGGTTCAGCCACAGACTCATTCTGTGGCTATGGCCAAGTAATTTTGTCTTGTTGCCGTAAGGTCACATGAGTTGCTAGATATTTTTAGATAGTACCTGGATTTTAGTGGTGATGTGACTCCCCTAGGGGTACAGTTTGCAAGCACGGAGATCCTTCAGGGAGAATGGTGCTGTCTCGTCATGTACAATGCTGTTAATATTGCTTTGGCCCAGAGAGATCTGCCAGTGGGACTAATGCTGAAGGTTCTTGACTGCGGGCTAAGAGTCCTGGGCTCTTCTGTTCCCACCTTGTCTGCTATCCGGCTGTTGAGTGTGGGAGCTCTCTGAGGCAATGATTGTCTCTCATATGCTGGGTATATATCATGCCTAGCATAACAGGGCTTTCACTTCACCTGGGGCCTCGTCTAGGTGCTACTGTAATAAAGGGAGCTGGATGTGTAAATTTTCTGTGCCAAGACACCACCACCTCTTGGCAATTCAGTGCCTTTCTGTCCAGAAGCAAAACCACAGCCTACTTTCGTCAGCCCCACACTCGTCTTGACATACATCCTCTTGGACAGTTGCACGGTTTGCTTCCATATCTTGGAGGCAGTAAAGTAATAGCCGTGCAGCAGCAGGTCACACCAACATGCATCGCTGCTTGGATTCCTGCTAGGAGCGCATATGTCCTCCTAGTGTAAAGCTGTCCTTAAGGGTATTTAAATATTAGAGCGAGGCTGAGGATTGTAAAGTCGGAACTCTTTACACAGAAGAGTTTAATAGCCAGATTCTATTTAGCATCATGCCAGGAAGCAAAGGCAGGCTATCTCCTGTATCAAAGGCTTATATGTGTTAATTCTAGGAGGGAACTTTAGGAAAATAGACTAACCAGGGCCAGATCCTGAGCTGCTGTAAATCTGTGGAGCAAGAAGCGAGAGAGTTTTATCCTGGCAGAGTCACTCCATTGCCTTCAGTGAGTCCCTGAGGCTGGAATTTTCCAAAGATCTCAGCAGCACATTGGGGGCCAGGTTTTCAGGAGAGCAGGGTGAGTTCGGTGCTAAGCTCTGCTGCAAGTCTGCCCTTTGGTGTCACGCTGGGAGCTGATGGATGCCGAGAGCCTCTGCATATGTGGCCCTTACTGAGGTGCCTCAGTGGGAGCTGAGCTCTTTAGAAAATCCAGCCCCAACTGTGGGTATTGAACCCTTGAAAATCTGGCCCTGCACTCTTTGAAAAATCTGCTTTTTGGGGCCTGACTTTCACAGCTGCTGAGCACGCACAATTCCCACTGAAGTCAGTGAGAACTGTAGGAGCTCATCACCTCTAAACACCAGACCTTTTGACTCCCCTGAGTGGCATTTTACAAATGGGGAATCTTGATTCGTGCATTCTATGTCACAAAGTCGCAGCAATACCCATGAAAAGCTTTGGAGGCTGATAGAGCCCTTATAAGTGTTTGAAATTAGTATTTATTCATCTTGGAGTAGGATTGAGTCCCAAATGAATGTCCTATCCATGAACCTTACTACATTCTCCAGGCAAAGTTTCTTTTAGTAGCCCTGCTCTCAAGGATCCAGCTCAGATGACCTTTTAACAGAGTATTTTTCATTTGACTGATCCACTCCCAGGCCATCAAAATTGAGCGTTTAATAACTTTGCTCATCTAAGCCATGCTCTCCGGTTGGGGAGCTGGGCCAGGCAGTGCCCAAGAAAGAGTTTGCCTGTACAGATGCATTGGATTCGACTCCAAAAGCTTTTCCAACATGTCAGGGCAGTGAGCGATTAAATCAGTTACCTGGGAAGCAGTCCTGCTTCATGTAATAGCCATCTTCCCCTCAGACCTCTGCTATTCCAGGAACACTCAATGATGGAGTTAAAATTTCTCTGTCTGCTTTAGGTTAAGATGCTAAGGGGCTAGTTTAACCCTTTCATTCTGGACTGGGGAACTCCACTGGTCATTTTCACTTCCTGATCAGTTCACTTTTCACTTCTTACTAGGAAGGACGGTTAAGGCACTAGCCAGTCAACATGGGCTTCGTTCTTAGCTCTTCCACAGACTCTTTGTGTGACCTTGGGCAAGTTGCTCGACCTTTTTTGCCTCAGATAACAAGCTATAAAATGGGGGCAATACTCCTTTCTTTCACTTTTTGTCTCATTTATTTAGATTGCAAGCTTTTTAGGGCAGAGACCGTCTTTTAATCTGTGTATGTGCATCACCTAGCATAATGGAGACCGTATCCCAGTTTGGGCTTCTAGGCAATTCTATGATACAAAAAATAACAATTGTGCTTCTCTTTTCACTTAACATTTCCCACCTTCACTCTTAAACCCATCTTCCTTGCCAAGAAAACTCATTGCAAAGTTCCCAGACTCCCCCGGGCTAGCCTGATCTAGGAAGGCAGACTGCGGTATTTCAGAAAGAGGCTTTAGATGTATCACAGATACTCAGTAGCAAACAATAATGAAAAGGCATCAGATGCAATTCCGGCAGCAATCAACGCAGCAGGTGTTTAGGATTGCATCTAGCTGGGTTCTTACACTTCCCATTGGCAGCTCCTCAGCTAATCAATAGGGCCCGGTGCTAGAAGAATTTTAATTAAAGCAAAGATTTATTGGAAGAAGGTCTAGGAGGGATGTGTGGAAGTTATTATTTTACAGCAGGGGTCTGTTTTTCTGCATAGGACAGGTAACATTTAAAATACATCAGCATCAGGTTGAGTCAAGTGGGACTGGACATAGGCAGCAGTACCCTCTAACTGACAATGCTAACAGCCATAGTCAGGGGGCATCTTCTGTTGTTGAGTTTTCCTAAAACTTCTTGAACATCTGACTTTGCAGATATGTTTAACGATCTATATGGCGGGTGGTGTCCTAATTAGTGGAGGCTGGATGGCTCAGCCATCAGGGTTACAGAGCCCCATCTCCATCTTGGTTCAGTTTTGTTACCATCTGATTGCTTTTTGGCCTATATAAATGGAGATAGGAATTAGTCCTGTTCTTTGCAGACTCATAGCCACAAAGTCATTGTAACTAGCACCACTGAGAGGAAGGATGTTTTGTGATTAAGATACTGGACGGAGGTGTTGATCGGGGATCAGTTCCTGCCTCTGCCACGGACACCGTGTGTGACCTGGGGCAAAACACTTCATCTCTCCTTGCTTTAGTTCCCCCATTTTACAGATGGGGGTGATAATCCTCCATTTCTCCCATCCTTTGTCTGTCTTGCTGAGCCTTTAAATTCTTCCAAGCAAGAGCTGTCTCTTGCTTTGTGTTCATACAGCTCCTGGCACCAGGGGCCCCCAGGCACTGGCATCAGAGAAATAATAGAAAATGTACTTGTGACTCCAATTCAGTGAACTGTCTCAGCGTTTCATGTGATTCCAGTTCAGTGAACTACCAAATCTATGACAGCGTTTGAGGAGGGAGATGTGAGCAAGCAGAGCACATGTTTTATAGAATCTGGGAAGCATCTCCTCTTAAACAATGCCCAGAGCCCCGGTCAGTGTAAATCATCATCGCTTCATTGACTTCAGCGGAGTTATGCTGATTTATGCCAGCTAAGGATCTGGCCCCAGAGATTTAACATTTCTGCTTATCTTCTATTTGCAACAGCAGTGCTGCCCTCTGTTTGTTAAGGGAATGTTCTTTAAACAACTGGGATTAGCAAAGGGTTGGCTTGTGGTAGTTTAAATGCAAGCGACCTTTCCAGTAAAACTGTGCAGAGGGTGGAAGCTCCATTTCATGAAGGATTTTGAAAACTGGCTTCATTTTGAATCAGCACAAAAGCCAAAAGCTTTGAAATTCTCGTCAGTAAAACGACAAAGGAATTTTTGTTTTGAGTCACTTGAAAAGTTTCATTTTGACAAAAGGGAAAGGATTTTTTTATTTTACATTATAGGATAAATATGAAATGAAAAGTCATTTCAAAACGAAGTATCAGAACATTTTGTTCCAAAAATGTCATAATGGAGTTGATTGGACATGGTCGGAACTTTTTGCTTCCAAAACAAAATTCCAGCAAAGTCAACTTGGTTTTGTGAAACATGAAGATTTTGATAGACTGTGCCTCTGTCCAAATTTCTCTAACCAGCTCTACTTTCTACCTGCATTGCCCAGGCCAGTGGACAAGGCTAGCTGATCTCCTGGGTCCCCAGCAAAGATGCTCGCCTCTTTGGCAGAACAGGAGAGAATGAAAGGGTTTGCCTCTCACTTGTTCTAGATAATGGATATTCCCCCGGAGGGCTGCATAGAAGCCCAGGTGGGGAGCCAGTCTCTGGCTGTTGATATTCAGATCCATACTGAACTTGAGTAAGGGAGAACAAGCCAACTTCTATTTTTATATAGGCCTTTTATCTGTCTCTCTCAACTGTCTCAGTCTCTCACATTCTCTCTTCTCTCTCTCTGTCTCATTCTCACTGTCTCCCTTTCCTCTCCCTCATTTTTCTCTGCTTTGCAATGCAGGACTAATTAATTTTGCTAATTAGTTTGTGTGTTTGTGCACACTGAAAATAAATGTACAGTACTCTGAGAGCTAAGTATTATTAATTAAATGGCCATTTAAGCCTTCTAATACAGACTGAGGCATGAGAAGCTGCGTGTATGAATCTGCCCAACAATGTCCGTGGGCTCAGTGTAAGGGCTGGCTGTGTGTGCAGTGTATGTGAAGATGTGTGTCAGCGCTGCATGTGCCCTTTGTTGAGTGAGTGCTTTGTGTTGAAAGGTTGTGTGTAGGCGGAAGGGGTATGTGAGTGTGCTGTGGTGAATGTGCACTGTGTATGTGCGAAGTGTACATAAAGTCTTTGAAACGGATGTGATTTCACTGTGTGTTTGAGCATGCCGCATGCCTGCCTACATGGCGTGTGTGTGCACACGTGTGTGTAACTGGGTGCGAGCCAATGCATATGTATGTTCAGTATGCACACATCTGTGCATGCACGCTCTATAGATGGGCGTGTACTGAGTGTGAACGACCATGCACTTAGCTGTCTGTGTACAGTCAGTGTACGTGCTTTAGATGTGTGCATGAAAGTGCTCTCATTATGTCAAACACATTAAACACAATCTAAGCTCGAACTGGGATGCTTCAAAGATTTGTTCTTGGTGCACGGGTCAGCTGCATTAACCTGGGCGTACGCATTCTTAAAGGAGAGCTGAACCTGTCCTTATCACCTAGCTTTGTGTCCCTGATTCAAGATAAGAGTCTTTCCCTTCCTCCTCATCCAAAGCTGCCTCCTAAGTCATTTTGCATGTGGGATTGAGTACAGAATAAACTAATTTATTATAAATAATAAGGTACTTAGTTATTATGCGTGTTCGGTATGGCTCACTCCTCGAGTCAGCCGGAGACATGGGAATACAGCAGTCTATCCTTTATGAATACTAATTATCAGTAACTGTGCAATTCCTTCTAAGAACTCGTGTGTCTTGGGCGCACACCACCCAGTATCTGGCTAATGGAGACACGAGTCAGTGCGTTGTGCTGCAAGGCCAGCATTTGCGAGAGCCGGAAGACACTTTATTAGGAGAGAGAAGCAGTTTCAGAAAGTCATTGGGCTAGATCCTCCCCCAGTTGTAAATTGGGTTAGCTCCTCTGGCTTCAGTGGAGTGAGGACATACACCAGGGAGCTGGCCCATTGTGCCCAAGGCTGAAGGTAAGGTCTATCTGAGGCGCTGGATTCTCCTCTCAAACCTGGAAAATTGGTTTAAATTCTTGGATTTATCTCCCCTTATAGGGCTCCCCATGGAGCCCTAAAATGACAGATTTGGGAGTAACTCAGACTGGCCCTATTAGGGGAGGGTGTTACAGATTGTATGTTACATTTCGGTCTTAACTTTGAAGGCTGCTGTAGCCACTACTCAGATGATGAACAGAGATGGTGATTAGTAAATCCTCTGCTCCCTGGATCCTGTTAGATGGGAGAAGATTCCAGGCAAAGGAATGCGAGGCACAAACACTCAGAGACACAGTGCTTTTCCATTATCTACAGGCATTGTTCATCACTGTCACAGCTTCTAGCCAGCGGATTATGCCCCTTTGGGGTCATGATATGTCAGCTGGTATGGTAGCTGAGGGCCCCTGTTTGTAGTGTCCTGCTGAGTTCTAAGTACTTGCCCTGATGATTCATGGGGAGTGTGAAGATCCCCCAACCCCCGCATCCTCTTCCTTTGGCAGTGCAATCATGAAATACAGGTCAGGATTTGGCCTTGAGTCTGCAAATCGTCTTGGTATACATGGAAGAAACAACAGGAAGCTTATCATCAACTTAATACACTTTCTTTTGTTGCTGATGTTGCACAGGCAGAAAGCAAAAATAATCCCATGTTTATTTCAAAATGCAAGTGGAATTGCAGGAGGACGACCGTGCTTCCCTGAATTGGGGTATTGATTAGGACATTGTAGTTGTCGCCTCTACTCTTGTGAAGAGCGCCACAGGCTCTTTAGGCCCCAATCCAGCAAAACACTTAAAGAAGGCACATAACTTGCAGCATCTGGCTAGTTCCCACTCCTTCATATGCTGACGTGCATGTTGGAGGAGAGACTTAATGACCACACGCGGTCAGGGGCCTGGACTGATGTCTCATCTGAAGAAGTGCACCTCCAGCAGCTCAGAGACTGTCACATCATACCGGAAACATCTGGGTCCGTTCCAACCCCAAGGAAATGACACAATCTCCTGAATTGCCAGCACCACATCCCGTTTCATTCTGGGGTTCCCTGGGAGGCCTTCCATCAATGCACTGACTAGGCCCAGCCCTGCTGAGCATGAGAAACCTGCCAGCCTCAAAGCCTTGCCAGTGGTATAGCCGCGGGCTAGTTGCAGGTTAGCTTCTTTCAACAAGGCCAGGCCCAGCTGTTTCTCCCCTTTGCTCTGCATTCTCTTTAGCAAAGGGGCACGAGCAAACAAACCGGTCTAGCAGCCCTCTAAGCCAATGACCATTTGGGGGACCCTTAAACCACAGAGTTTGACTGTCTTATCCCCTGCAGCTGCATGTGGATTCTCTCCAGGATCTGCCCATCAATGTAAATATCGCGATGTCTGCATTTCTTTGTATCGAGAGCAAACTGTCCCCAAAGCCCCTGTAGCAATTTATGGCAATTATCTCTCTAACTGTGGAATCCCAATTATCTGTCTAGCAGTTGGGGTCAGTGGGAGAGGCAGTTAGGGTGATGAAATTTTCATTACGATGTCCCCCAGGCTTAGCTGTATTATTTTCTCCCATTATGTCGTGCTGTCAAAACCCATTACTGGTGTGCGGGCGTGTGGTTTGATCATCCCGGCTGATTTCTGTGGGATCACAGCTGATTAACACTGAATGAACTAGCATGGATGAGCAGGGATGTTTGTTTATTGTGCTTCTCTGAGTGGATTGCACCAGCCCTTGGGCTGCTCACCTAACATGTCTAAGGAGGCCTTGCATTTCTGTAACGTTTTCCCATCTGGAGGCTTTTATATGTTAATTAATGGAGACTCCCAACACTACTGTAGATGGGGAAACTGAGGCTCAGAGATTAAATTACTTCCCCAAGATCATGCAGGCAGTCTATAGCAAAGCTGGGAATTTGAACCCAGACCGCCTGAGTCCCAATCCTGTGCCCTAAGCATAAAAAATCTTTTTTTCTCCCTCCTGTGTCTAACTTGGGTTCTCCTCAGCCTTGCACTCTTTGGAGTTCTCCACCTCTATAAAAGTGGTTGTGAAACACGACCAGAACAGAACAGTAACATCTTCCATGGACTTTGTACTTGTGTAAGTGGCTGCACAAAGTGCATGGTTTGGTTTTGCATCCCTGCCCTACCTATCCTCCATGAACTTAGCTAGTTCTTTTTGAACCCCGTAATAGTCTTGGCCTTCACAACATCCTCTCGCAAGGAGTTCCACGGGTTGCCTGTGCACTGTGTAAAGAAATACTGCTTTCTCTTTGTTTCAACCCTGCTGCCTATTAATTTCATTGGGTGACCCCTAGTTCTTGCGTTATGAGAAGGAGGCAAAGGACAATCAGGCATAATCTTCTGAACCCGTCTTCATCTTTAGCCAGAAGAGTGTGTTTCTTCTAAATAACGTAGATCTTCTGTTCCAAGGCATCGGAAAGTGCCAGAGCTCTGCCTCCTGATTCCCTCCTGTATCTGAGTATAAGTTGTACCTGCTCACCTTACCCACACTGTCCCCCTTTTAGCCGAGGTGAAATGCCAAATTGAGAGCCTGGAAGACCAGAACCCACTATTTAGCTAGAGAGCGGGTACAGAATGAGCGAAAAGACACTGCAACATTATGCCTCCTCTCTGATCTGGAGGGATGACCATCAAGGATCGGAGTCTCCATGTCCCATTCAGCCACTGCCTTCTCTCCACAAACCACCTACACTTCCTTTTTCATCTACTGCACCAAGTTTCCACCTGGGTGCAAACCAGTCCTGCACTGATGCCAATGGCGCTCTGTCCTTTTACACTAGCTGAGGATCTGGCCCGTTGTTACTGTGAACATTCCTCATGGAGCATGAACACAAAAGGGGCAAACACTCAGACAAAGTGAATTCACTGAAAAACTCTGATGAATATTATTGTTTATGTTAAAGATTCAACTAGCTTTGGCTCTCAGCCATCCAGCTAAAACAAGGATCCAGCTGCCTCAAAGAGTGCATTCGAGGCAAGGTCACATCTGTCCCATACATCTCTTCTGTATCTCCCACCGGACCCCATCCTGATGGATTCCCCTTGAGAAAAGCAGTAACCCACCTTTCCAGTACTTTCAGAAATAGGCTTTTAGAAGCACTGACCATTGGCAATTCCAACTGAAATCAATTGGGGCCTCAGCATTTCTGTAAGCCACATCCAAAATTCTTCATAGCATGTTTTCCTTCACTCTGTATTTTCAGAGTGGGTTTGAAAAAGGTAGAGAGCTGATGGGGCTGGGAGTTGCTCTTGCTGATGGATTGGCAGGAGCCGTGGAGGAGAAGGCTCTTGCAGCGACTGTGGTAACGCTGTAGGGAAGGACCAGGAGATGAGCTGTAGAGGAATGAAAGGAGCAAAGCACGTAGAACTGGTTGGAAAATGTCTGTTGTCCCTCTGTCCCCCAAAGGAGAGTTTTGATTTTTTTCATCAAGAAACTGAGCACTTGCAAAGCAAAACGTTCAGTTTTTGATAACCAAAACCTGAATCATTTCAGCCAAAAACTAAAAGTGTTTTGGTTCTATGATTAAAAAATAGACCCTTTTTTGAGGCGAGCAGACACTTTTTCCCCCTGACAGTTTTGTTTAGTCAAAAAACCAATTTTCTGTCTAAGATGAGTTTAGATAGACAATTTTAGATCAGTCCTAGGGGTAAGGCAATGCTGGGATTTAAAACCAAACTAGGCAATTTTTAATAGACTCTTGACACTAACTTGGAGCCAGTGGAGGAGTTTGAGGCTGAGACGGGTGATGTGTCCACACTTCGACACCCACATGGGAAGGCACATGGAAATGAAGATTAAAATAATAAAGGAAGATGAGTTTCAAGCTCTGTCCCTACACTGTAGTTAGCTGGAGTGTATTTGTACCACCTGCAGCTCTAATTATTTCTTCCATCTCACTCATGCTGTATGTTTCCTTCCAGCAGAGACATTCATGTCACTGGGAATATAAAGCGTAAAAACTTAAGGTGTCATTTGGCAGGCATGAAGCAGCGTCATTGCATAGAGACAAATACAACTCCTGATTAAACCCGCTTGAAATCGAAGCGCTCTTACGCAGCAGATCCTCTGCTGGACTGATTCACTATAGTCAATGGAGTTACACTGATCTGCACTTGCTGAAGATACACCTTCAACCTTTGAGGGGTTCAGAAAGCAACCCAAACCCAAATGCCAAATGTCACAGCTTTGCTCTAACCCCATTTTTTATGCCAGGAAGAATTTGGAAAACAATGTTAAAACTCCTATCTTCAGTTGTACGTCCCCAGTGTCGTCTGAAATGCAGATCCCAGACCTGCAGCATAGGGTCTTTCTCTAGTGGAAAGATATCAAAACATCAGAAAGCTGGTGAGAGAAGCATCAAGAAAAGAGAAAGCACGCAGCAGAGAACCAGGCACACCAGTGTGTCAGCTGCCTCTGGCTTTTTTTCTCTCAGCTGATGACATGGGGCTGTCATGTACTGGCAGTGTAATTATAGAAAATTGCTACAGGATAAACATCAGTGTGTTTGGAAGAGTAATTGTGCAGCAGCCTCAAGTTCCTTGCTGCATGTCAGGTAGGCACCAATTTTAGCTCCTAGCTTTCTGACAAGCTCAGACAGTCTGAGCAAACTTATTCCATGCTCCTCCTTATTTGGGGCTTTCTTCCTCCCGTGACAGCGAGCCCGTGCTTTTCTCTTCCTCAAGTCACTCTTGCTCTGGGGGACCATACGACTCTAGCCCTGGAAGTGAAAAATGGCTCTCCTAAAGGGAAGCGAATTTCCCTTCTTCTCCTAGGGAGCAGTAAACTGATTTGGATAAGGTGAGAACAGGACTGGCGTCTGAACCCACAGCACATCCAGACAGTGCAGATCAGAAACATACACACCTTCTTTCCATTTCATTATTGGTTTTTCCTTTGCATCTACCCCTGCGCATAATAACCACAATAGTCGTTAATCGTCGCTGTTTTTACTAATTAGTGATCTCGTCTTGTTCTTATATGATCGGAGCCAATTTGCTGTTACTAAGGCTGAGACTGGGTTGTCTTCTGGTGAATGCCCCGGGCTGGAACTCAAGAGATCTGGGTTCCATTGACGACTCAGCCACACACTCCCTCAGGCAAGAGAACCTGGTCTCAGCCAGGGGGTCTCCCAGACACTGGCCAGAAGCCTCCACCCGCTGTCTGTGGAGAAGAGTTAGAGTGGATGGACATCCCCTCCCCTCAACTCCTAGGGGTGCGCTGGGTCAGCCTGCAATGATGACAGCCTGTCTCGATTGACAGTGCTCCCGACTGGCCTTGCCTCCAGGGTAGCTGTGGCTCAAGATGACAGTGCTGGACACCTCTTCCCCCACAAATCTACCCAGGCACCTTCATTAGAGATTGGCCCAAGCTTGCAGGTTCAGAGCAGGACCCAAACTCCCCAGATGTTCAGTGGCCAGGCCTTAGGTATAGGCCCATCTGTGGTCTTAGTCCCGCAACACCGCCTGCTCCCAATTTCCCAGGCTCCTTCCCAGCTCTTCACTTCCCCCGCCCCTCTCCACCACCTCACTCCGGACTCACCAGCTCTTCCTCTGGGTATCCTGGCTTTCCACCTTCTCTCCGATATCGACTGTATACGTGGAGTTCTTGCTGGGGGACTACCAGAAATTAGCTCCATGGACTGCTAGAGAACTAAAGCTTGTGCACTGAAAACTCTAGGGTCTTAATCAGGGTCCTCACATGCAGCGGGAAAAGGGTACATTTTACCGCGGCTTGGAGGTCCCGGGGGGGGCCAGCCCAGGCTGCAACCCCCATTACCATGAGGAAAAAATTTTCATGGCTTATGAGATTGGACGCATGGGATGAGGGATTGTGGTGTGTGTGTGGGTGGGGGCAGTGATGATATCCAACCGGTTCGCACCGGTTCACGCGAACCGGTTCTTAAAATAGAAAAAATGCAGCGAACCGGTTCTTAGCCCCGGGAGATTCAATGAAAAGGGGGAGCAGCGAACCGGTTGTTAGCGGCGGGAGAGTAAATTTCCCAGCGGCAAGTGCAAGTGTCTCCCGCGATTCTCCCTGCCGCCGAAATTGACCAGGTCGGGTCAATTTCACTGCGGGGAGAGTGTCTCCCTGGACTCTCCCTGCGGCCGAAATTGACCAGGGAGGGTCAATTTCACAGCGGAGGGAACTCTGTAGTTGTGGGTGTGTGTCGGGTGCTGTGTGCATGATGTTTAAGAACCTATTCAGAATAGGTTCTTAAATATCACCTGCCTTCATAGAACTGGCTATTAGAAATTTGGGATATCATCACTGGGTGGGGGCCCGTGTTACAAGCTTGTACTGGGCCCGAAAAAACTATGCTTGGGCCCTGGTCTTAATCCATCCCTTGTGGCCCATGCACAGAGAACACCAGACCCAGGCTTCCAGGAGGCTTGGGGAGAGAACAATGATCAACTGCAGAACTTGCAAGCAGTCAAATGGCAAACATTGGAGACGGCAGGGCTAGGCCAGGGGAATAGAGCGAGCTCCTCGAGCTGGAGGCGGTGAATGAAGAGTATGCTTGTGGGGATGTAAGATGCCATTTTAATGATGCTAATTCCCATGCCTGACCATTTTTCTCCCGATGTCTAAGCACCTTGGTCTGGCTGAGCCTCCTGGCCTTCCGCCCCATCCATTACACCCACACCAGTGCTGAGCAGACACCGGCACCAATTTCCTTGATAAATTCCACAGCTTGTTATTTGAGGGATCGGACAGGCATCACGCTTTCAGGAGATTAATTTTTGATTTATCGCCGGCAACCGTGATTTATTCCGATCCTTCTCCAGGGTAAAGGCAGGGCAGTAAATATTTTAAATGCCGTTGGCTGGTGACAAGGAACCTCGCTTGATGGTAGCAGGGCAGATGGGGATTTGAAATCATAGCTGCCTTTTCACTAAATGACAGGAAGGCAAATCTGAACACTTGCAGCTCTGCTTAGAATAGCCACAAAGGAAGGGGGAAAACCCGCCTCATGTTAAATTGTTACCTTATTAACTGAGGCAATGTCTTCTGCTTTCTCTGCAGAGTCTGTTTGCTCTCAGTGCTGCCGCTGATCGGATTGAATTGAATTTCAGAGCCTGCGGCATCGGCGAGGGCGCGGTTTGCTCCCTGGGGAGAGACCCAGGGGTGAGTAATGGGAATCATGTTTAAAGGGGGGTGGTTGCATAAGCACCCCTGTGAACTCAGGAATAATAGCAATGCCTAGTTCTTTCAATCTACAGGTCTCATAGCTCTTTACAAAGGAGGTCATGAGCAATACCCCCAAAGTACAAATGGGGAAACTGAGGCACAGGAAGGAACATGACTTGCCCAAGGTCACATAACAAGCCAGTGGCAGACCCATGAATAGCACTTAGGTCGTCTGACTCTCAGTTACTAGATCCTACTGCCTCCTAGCCAAGGAGCCGAGCTCTAAGCACTAAGTGTTCTAGCCCCTGGAGTAGCTGCCCCTGGTCAAGCCCCGGGTGTGAAAGGAATACATTGAATCACCCTCACTTAGGCTTTGTTGGCACTGAGGGTTTGCTCCAGTTTTGTCAAGCATCGTAGAAGTGCCAGTGCAAATCCCTCCACTAGGTCTACACTAGAACGCGCACAGCAGCACAGCTGTACAAATGCAGCTGCACCACGGTAAGACCTCTCGTGGAGCCGCTCTGTGCTGATGGGCGAGAGCTCCCGTAAACATAATTAAACCACCCCCAAAGAGGCAGTAGCTATATCGGTGGCCTCCAGCCAACATAATGCTGTCCACACCAGCACTTATGCCAGTGTAACTTAGTTTGCTCTGGGGGAGTTTTTTCACACCGTGGAGTGACATAGCTTATAGCAACATAAGTGGTAGTGTAGACATAGCCCCAGTGTAGACAAGCAAAGAAGCTGTTTGCCCTGGGGTAATTCCTCTCTCTGAACATGGAGTGAGCTGTACCGGTGCAAACCATGGTGTAGAGGTGTTGCGTCTTTGTATGACGGGCTTGACCCAACTGACACACTGGTAACTAGGGTCAGGGCAAATCTCCAGTGTGCAAAAGCTCACGCTTTCCTTGCTAAAGGGCGCTCTTGCTGCTATGGCCCGGATCCTGAAGTTTTGAGTCCCTGCTGAGAGGTGCTGCATTCCTTCGATACCTGTTAACTTTAATAGACGTGTAGAGACTTCTGCCCCTCTCATACTCAGACCATAGGGCTGTCCCCATCTCTCTGTCTACCCATTTCACTCCACTTCTCTCTCTCTCTCCCTCCCCCACCCCACGGAAGTACAAGAAGCTAGCCCTGGGAGCAGCAACAGAGATGCTGTGCCATCCTTCCCTGCATGAGCCAGAGCAGCTGGAACAATTTGTACAGTGGGGGTGCTGAGAGCCATGGAGCCAAACTGTAAACCCTGGAGAGAATGGAAACCACTTCAAGCCAGGGGGTGTAGGGGCAGGAGCACTCCCAGCGTGCCTAGTTCCAGCACATATGCAGCTGGCCCTACGCAGAGGCAGGTGGGTGCTATATCCCTTCCAAGGGTGTGTCTGTGGCTGTCCCCTGGAACAATTCCCTCTGGCTCAGGCCTGGTGCTTTAGGAGCTCATGCATCCAGCACCAATGAGACCAGGGGCTTACATTCCCCCTCCTCTCTTGCGTGCAGTAAGTTTTGAGGATGAAGATTGTGCGTGTGTCTGTAGAAGAAGGGTGGGAGCAGGGGGGGACTAGTCTGGCAGAATCTCCAATGCATTGCAGCTGTGGGGGAGTGTGAGAACTCCCAGGGGGCCTCTGCAGCAAAATTAAAAAGCGCTGGCATTCCCTGCTAGAAATCCCTTGGCGCTGCTTTCTTGATGCTGTGTTTTATTGACGTTATGAAGAACCTGATCAAAGAGAACCTAGATAAATTTCCTTGTGGGAGAGGAAAAACACACAGTGACTCTGGCTAAGTTATGCAAAAAATGCAAATGGGTTTCTTTTTTTAAAGACATGTTTTATGCCCTTCTCTCCGGAAGTTTGAGACAAGTAGAAGTTTTTAGTGCTGTAAAGTTAACTTTAGGCTCCCTCCAATGGCTCTGTGGGCACCTAGATGTATCAGCATAAAACATTGTTTCATCTTCACGGGGAGGCCGTTACATCTTGCAGAGTCCCACAGATGGATTAGGAGTTGGAGATATTTGTATCTGACAAAAGGACCTTACATGCACTGGGAAGCGGGTTAGGTCCCATCGCCTTGCCCTTGTATTACAATAGTGTAACAACAGGGAAATCAATGAAAACTCCTTTTGAATGTCTGGACGTAAGGGATTTTGGAGAGTCTGCCAACTCTCCCTGGGAACAGAAACAAGCATGAAAATAAGCGGTGAAAGGAAAAATATGGGCTGAGTATTCCCACCTCATCTGGCTGTGTTTATCTAGAACCCTCCGATGGCACTCATGGCTGTAATACCAGACTGTCAGCCACCGTCCATTGTGGAGAAGTGTGATGAGATCGGAGGACTTGATACTTGGGACTTTGGTGAATTTTTAAACCTCCTTAAGCCTCACTTACCCTTCTGTAACATGAGTCTAATAACATTTCCCTCCTGGGGATGATTCATTAACAACTTGATATCACTGGCTGAAATGCACCACGGAAAGGCAGAATTCACAATTCTTTAATATCCGATGGAAATGCTGCCTAAATGGAGTCCAATGGCCTGATTCTCCTCTGGCACTCATTTTACACTGGTGCCACCCCATTGACTTCAATGGAGCCATGCCTCATTTACACTGGTGTATGTGAGAGGAGAGCAAGGCTCCAAGCGGTAGCTCTGCCATACCCAGGCACTAGTCATGAATGATGAGAATGGAGGCATGTTATCTCCGTAATTGTCAGCAAATCTGAATCTATAAAGAATGGGCTTTTGGGGGGAAAAATAGAGTGGCCTGGGAGAGTTTTTGGAGGACAGGGTGGAAAATGATAAACACTTTCCTGAAATATGCCTGTCCTTTCTTACTAGGGAGAATTATGTAGGGAGATCTCCCCATACTCTCTGCTTTTCAAGCTTCCCCAGATTTTTCAGCTCTCCTTCAGTACCAAAGAGAATTGCAGTTCTGCACCACATTGAATTTTTATGCATTTTAGGGTCAGGGAGGTGCTGTGTAACAATCCCAGAGCATACCTATGAATCATAGTCTTATACTCAGCAACGCCAGCTAGTCCATTGCTGTGCACCCACACAGCTCTGCCAGTGCACCTCATTTCTGCTCTGTCACACCCTTTGCTGTTCCTGCTCTGGGACCACACAGAGCTCTCCCTCTGCCACTCTTCCAGCCTTAAGCCTCTTCCGAGCAGAATTTTCTAACCATCAACAATGTCAAAAGGAGGGATGGAAATAAACAGCTTACCACTAGGGACCAGCAGAGACAACTTGGCTCATTAAACTTGTGATTTAAGACAACGCAGGCTGGTCTTTTGCTTACGGTAACACATTCATTCCCATTGTTCAGCATCATGACACCAAAGCGACAGCAACTTGGCTCACTCTTAGAAAACCCATTTCTCTTCATTTCAGGACTCTGTGTCCTTGCCCTCCCTCAAGCCATGCTGCCAACCTGTACAGGTGGCTAGGACCTTGGTAGGTTGAGATGTTTGTACAAGGAGATTTGCTTCATAGCAGGCAGGTCAAAGATCTGACCATTTTTGTAGTGAAAGAAAGGAATGAATGAGCAGCCTAACTGTTTGCTGCTTTCTTGGACTGTAATTACTCATCTACTAGATACTCGCAAGCCCTGGCGGTTGGTTCTTGATTTGAGGACATTAGAGATTCATGGGCTGGCAAATGTAGCTTTGCGCTCGTTCAGTGCCATGACTTCATGGGGAACTGGAACAGAGAATGGCTTATCCAGACAGACGGTTCTTTACAGCTCCATCCACAAGAGTTCTGCGTTCCGCGGTGCCGTGTGATCAAGCACTAGTGGCTTTTTCATCCTTTGTGTGCATACACCCCCTTTTTCCACCTCTTTGACCTTATCCACACAGGCAGGAACCAGATGTGTAATTCACCACCGGTGGTTGCGGGGAGCAGTGTGTAGCATATAGGAAATGGGAAGTATTGATTAAATAGAGAGAGGAGCCCTCTAGTGGGCCTCTGTCTTTTATTGCAGAAGCCATCAGATCCCTAGAGAGCAGCGGTGCAGCAGGGCAGCTAGCCCCTGCATATTTGTACATACACAGTAAACATGTCTCTTTGGAACCTAGCTGTGTCCATGTAACTTCCTTTTATTCTTAACCTTCTGTAGAGAGCAAAGATACACCATTAATGAAGCCCCTCCCTCTTCGCGTCTCCCCTCACGCCTTCATTATTTCTTTTGTTTCTTTTCCAATGGCTTGGTGCCCATCTAGGTGACGCAGGAGTGGATACAGAGCAGCTCTGTACCCCTCCAGCCCTAGTGTAAACAGGTCCAATTCCTACTGAAGACAATGGGGTGTTGCACTCCCGCCCTGCATTTGGACACCCACATGGCTGCATTTGGCCATGCAAGTGCCACTCTGCTGGTAATAACTCATAGCTTGTGTAGAGGATTGTCTTGCACTTAAGGTCTGGGTGAGGAGTCAGGAGAGCTGGGTTCTATTCCCCGCTCTGCTACCCATTCGCCTTCTGTGACCTTAGACAAGTCACTGCCTCTCTGTGCCTCAATTTACCCATCTCTCAAATGGACTTAATAATACAGGAAGCTAAGAGATTTAATCAATGCATGTTTGTAAAGTGCTTTGAGATCTTGTGCTCTAGGAATGCAAAGGATGGTGGTCCAATGCCTTATATTTTCCAAGCATTGTACAATCTTTATCTAATACACATCATCGTCCCTCATCCACCTTCCTTTTCTTCTTTCAGTTTCAGTCTCACCCCATCTGGGGTTCACATCTGTGAAGCAAGCTTTTTCTTGGGGGGGAACCATCCCTTTGTTCTGTGCTTGTACAGCACCTAACGCAGGGGATTCTGGTCCATGCCTGAGGCCCGTAGGCTCTACTGCAAGACAAACTAATAACAATAATTAATAATATCAGGGTTTTCTCTTTTGTTGTGGGTGTAAGCTGAGATCCCTCAAATTTATTTCACTTGTGTATAAAGCCAAGACTCTTTAGGTTCAGTTAGTCTCTGAGCCCGCTTTGCCATCTAGTGGGGATGGAGACAAGAATTTGCAGGATGTCAGTTGTCCATATCACAGGTTCCTCATAGTCACTGTCGGAACATACCTTCCGAAAGCTGAGTCCGGAGGGCTCTGGTCAAGGCAGAATAGAGAAGGAAATCTAAACCCTACCAGATGGGCTGAGTTTCCTCTCTGTGATCGCTGTGATTGATAAGGGTGGCTCTGCACACCTGCCTGGGCTCATTGCGCAAGACATGAGATGTCTCCATTCTGCTTTGCATTCTCCGCTCCAGCCCCTGAGCCACTCAACCGGGAACCCAGCACCTGACCCGAGTTTGAAGGGCCTCCTCGGTTCCTGAACACAACGGGCAAAGCATACAGAAGGGGAAACGCCAGACCCAGGTGTGCTATAGCTTTTCCAGGCTTGCAGACATAGTGAGTACTGTGGAAATTCAAGAGCTCCATCCCCTCCAACCTCCCCTTCCTCAGTGCTACTCACAAGATGAGGCCTCCTCCTAGCTCCATATATACAGTTCCCAAGAGGAAATGTACCAGGGCAAGGAGCTTGGTAGGAGGGGGAATGTATACACAGCAAGGGCTTTGTATACCTTCATCCAAACCACTCCCAAACCCTTTTACACACTGATTGCTGGCTCTTACCCTGCATCTGTTCAGCACCTAGCACAAGAGATACCTCATCTTGGGCAGAGGCCTGCAGGTGCTGTTGTAAAACCAACAACAGGAATATCCCCAGAGGGTTGAAGGAAGCACTAGGTCCCCATCTGGCAGAGGTGCTGCTCTCCCAGCCATACCGTGGGGGCACCCATTAGAAAAGCCATTATTTATGTAGTACCCATAGGCTTTTAAAACCCATCCAGTTCTAGACCTGAAGTCTCAAGAAGACTCCTTGCCAGAAGGAATAACGTTGGCTCCGGTTTTTGTTTTTTTTATTTCTCCTGCACAACAAAATAAAATCCTTCCCTCCCGCTGCTAAATTGGAAGAAAAAAAACCCAACCTAACAATAAATATCTTGGAGGAAAAAATAACTGGAGCATTGAAGATAAAAGAACGGTTGTTAAATGAAAATGTTGAGGCAGAAAGGCATTAGCCGGCACTAGTAATTGTTAATTTGTACTCGGATTTGGTACGAAAGGGCTTTTATTACTTCAAATATGCATTCATCCTGATTTTCCATTTGAAGAAGTAACACATAGATGAGATTTTAAACCCCCAAGGTACTGGGTAAAATAAAAACTTCTTTAATGGATTTCAAGTCTTGCTGGTCCCAACCACCAACTTTTTTTTCATTAACTATTTAGAAATTAGAGCAATGGAGGTAGCAGTGATAGGTGTCGATGGTCATGCCGTTAATTGGCTAAGATCATTAGGGATGTAAAGAAGTTTATAACATACAGCATGGGATTAGGATTACAGAGAGTGGAGGAGGGAGTGTTGTCTAGTGATTAGGGCTTGGTCCTGCATGCAAGATTCTTCGGTTCTTATTATTTGTATTATGGTAGCACTCAAAGTGCTCAACAAATATCAGGACCCATTATGCTAGGTGCTGTACATACACATAGTAGGAAACAGTCCCTGCTCCAAAGAGCTTACACTCTAAATAGACAAAACAGACAAAGGAAGGATATTACTGTCCCCATTTTACAGATGGTGGAACTCAAGCACAGAGATGTGGAGTGACTCATCCCAGGAGTTTGTGGAAGATGTAGGAACTGAACACAGATTTCCACACCACCATTCTCCCTGATTTAGGGCTCCCTTCATGAGTTTGCCACAGACTTACTAACAGGGGATAAGACACGTAGGTCAAAATTTTCAAAGCTGGGGTGCATAGCAAGAGGCCTCCAAATTCATATGTCCATTTTCAGAGATGTTGAATTTCACATGTCTAGCTAAAGCAATAGGAGTTGTACGTGCTCAACAGCCTTGAAATCAGACCACTTTTTAAGGTGACTAAATGTGGATGTAGGTGCCCAATTTAGGCACCTAGATCAGGAACATCTGGAGGGACATTTTCACAAATACCTAATAGATTTAGGAACACACATCTCTTTGACTTTCATTGGGACTTGTGTCCCTGGGAAATCTTTCCTCTGGCATTGAGCTCTCTCTGCCTCACTTTCCTCCCTCTGCAAAACGGGACTATTGTGCACTTCACAGGGATACTGTGCAGCTTAATTCATGGATGTTGATAAAGTCCTCTGAGATCCTCTGATGAAAAATGCTAGAGGTACAAAGCATGATTGTCTTTACTGGCATCTAATCCTTTTGGGCAGTTTTGAAATCTTAGAGATAATCCAGCACAGACATATCCATTTCCAGAGGTTCTGGAAGATGGGCCAGGTTCTTAGCTGGAGTAAATCAGCTGAACTGCATTTTCTACACCAGCTGTGGATCAAATCCACTATGTCCAAAATACCCAATTTAGCTAAAGCGACTCTCATCCCTGACAGGTCATGTGCTCCTACACTGCCTCTGCAAGGGCACATGCTAGAGGATTACAGCACGACTTCAGTCAGTCAAGCAGCAATAACAATTACCTGCATAAGAGCCTTTGATCCTCACTAGCCAGTTTCACCTGTGGCTGGCAGGTGTCCGTCTCTGGGGAGGAATGCACTGCCGGCTGCACACAGCAACATAGTGATATTCAACAGCTTAGGACAGAAAGTGAAGGAGATTTCCAAATCCAGTCCAAACATTAGCAGAAATAACATGTCCAAGGGATGACATTTCTGAGGCCAGTGGAGGACAAACACATGGTGATGCCCATTGGGTTCTGAATCAGGCCAGGTACGAAAAGACTGTAGAGACGTTAATGTGGTGTCTCCACAGAGGGTAGGCAGATTGGGGAATAGCTTGGGGAAAACTAGGTAAACAAACAATTACTAATTAACTACCAAAATTCTTACTACTTAACATATGGCCTGTACAACATCTGTCTGTTCCTATTTCTGTCTCGTCTATTTAGAATATAAGCTATCTCCTATGCTGTGTTTAGGGAGCATCAACACAACGAGTCTGGGGAGAGCCAGGCCTTGCCCAGGCCGGCTAGGAGTTTTCATACTGTGTGCGTTTGTTGCTTGTCATCTTGTGCAGGCATCAGCTGTGCTGCTACATGAATGATCTCGGTGTGTACTATGGCTTTATGATCTGTTATTCTCTCTAATGTTTCATTAAGACTTTGCAACAGAGGCTCCCAGTGGGTGGGTTATACTGACTGAATGCAGTGTTGGGACAGCCTTGCTGCCAGTCTGCTGTCTGATCCATTAACAAATAATCACCTTCTCTTCAGCCCACGTTTCGGCTGTGTTCATTTCTTGTCTCATTTTCTTTAGCTCAGAGGAAGCTTTGAATCCTCTTGCGCTGCACCAATGACAGGAATCATGGGGCGGGGGGGGGGGAAATGTACAGATTCTTTCCTGGTTAGTAGAAATCTGCCCTCTGCCTGAACTTGTCAGCAGCAGAAGCTCTGCACCTAACCTGAAATGCATCAGTCTCACTTTTCCGTTTCCCATTCTGAATGCCACAGCCTTGTACGCCGCTGACATGAAATGCTGCTCATGCAGTACAGTAGGTTGGCGGCATATTAATGGCAGCTGGGAGAGAGCAGGCCTCTAGCAAACTGTGCTGTGCCGAGAGGATTTCTGTGCCACGTGAGCCTGGGCTCAAACGCAGAGATGACTCTGGATTTTAAACACACAAAGTTCATGGAGTTCTCAGGTCAGAGAAACCCGCCAAAGCATGCAGGGTCCAGGGTTTTTATTTTGGACCCATCTCTGAATTTCACCAAAATTCTATTAACCTGACACATGTCTGCCCTGTACCTACCCCTCCCAGCATTGCTGATCACCAAAGGATTTCCATGGGAATGAAAATGTTCTTTAGCATCAGTCTTGTTCTTTGGGCTTCTCAAACCCCCTGATCTTGCCGTTGCCCTATCATGTCACCACAGTCATCATTTGCAGGTAAATAGATGTGTAGAGCCTGATTCCCCCCTCTGTCAAACCAATGTAAGAGGAGAATCTAAGGGCTTGTCTACACAGTGTGGTAATGCACATCGGTGGGGTGTGAATACTAAAGGGCACCGATGTGTTGGGCACTAACTGGCCGTGCTGGCACTCACTAAAAGTTCCCCAGGCACGTCAATGTAGAACTGTTGGAAATGAGCCCATGCCAACTAGGGAACTTTCCGTGTGTGCCAATGGGGTCTGCTTGGGTCAGTTAGTGTGCGGCACACCCCACTGACGCATGCTGCCACACCGTGTAGACAAGTCCACTGCAATATTTGGCTTGATGTAGGCATCACTGGGTGAGGTTCTCTGGCTTGTGTTATACAGGAAGTCACACTAGAAGATCAGACTGGTTCTTTCTGACCTTGAAGTCTGTGAAACTAGTCCTGATCTTTTTAGTTTGTTCAGCATCTGAGCATGGAGGGGACTCCTCTGAACTGCAGCTCCAGACTTTCACAGTTAAAAGAGAGAGCGAGAAAGAACACCCGTTGACGACACAGGAGTTCCATCCCTCCCGGATTTCCCCCATGCCATTGCAAAACCAGTGCACCATATTCTCATGGTACACCTGCAGGAATCGATTCTCTTCACAGGATCAACAAAGTCATATGCAGTCTGGGTCTTGTTCTGCTGTAAATAATAAACAGTAATGGAAGCTCCAGCGGTTGTTTAACATGCCTTGTGCAACCTCAGATTTGGAAACGTTAAGGCCCGCATTCATTAAGGGCAGGAAAGGAAAAAAGAAGAACGTGGGGGGAGAGAATTCCAGCCCCGGATTGTCGGCATTGTCTTCTGTGGCATCTAATCCAGCAACGGCTTGTCACTCTCCCAAGTGCTGCCCTTAAACAGCGGACCCTAATTCACTGAGGTGTGAAAGTGCCTCATTGAGCAAAGAGGGGAAATGGCACAGACTGCCCAGAGGCAATCTGATGGCCCCCTCCAATCAACCCTGAGGCTGCAGGCACCGCCATGGCAACTGGTAAAGATTGCATCACTCAATGGTTCAATATCCTTTCTCTCCCCTCCCTCCCCCCCTCATATTTTACACAAGAGGGAAAGGAATCTGAGTCTCATTAAAGGATTTCTTTCTAATTAATCCCACCTCAAATGGAGGGGTTGGTTTGCATATCTATCAGCGCTCTGAGGAGTCCCAATTCATCCCACTGTATCATGGCCACCATGGCTCCCGCTCAGGATGGCTAGATGGTACCTAAAGGAACAGGGGAGACCAATGGTTCCTTTAGTGCACTCTCCAGTGTTTCACAGGGCCATCCTCAGAGGCTCTGAATCCCACCAACATCCTGGGAGCATGCAGGAATGGTCCGTGCACAGTGTGCAGTTCCCTGAGGAGAGTGTGTCTTGTGGCCACAAGCATGTGTTTTGTTCTGCTCTGAGACGATTAAACGCCCTGCTAGATCTCTGTGCCCCATGGCACACACCACCTGGGCAACGTTATAGCTTAGCTAGATGCATGTGCTCATTAAAGGCCAGATTGGAACTCTTAGGCACTGACTTTCTTTTGTGACTGTCCTGTCATCCTGTCCCAGGGATATGCTGTGCTTTCCAGAGCTACGCAGCACGCAAGGAGAGCGGGTTCTCCCCAGGGCCAAGCTTTGGAAGCACCTGTTCACCCTGGGAGCCAGAAAATGCAACAGGAGCTGTGAGTGGCTGCTCTTACTTTGAAAACCTCTACTGCACCACCAGAGTTATCCCAGGTGCTCCAAAAGAAGGGAGGCGGTTACCAGAACAGCGGTACAGCCAGCCCATCACACCCACGCTGCATTCTGTCCCTAGAGGCCGTGAGTCCCAGGGCAACTCGTGGATGGTAGAAACCACACAGTCTGTACTGGTTCATGCAGTTTGAGAGCATGGGTCACTTGCTAACAACCCGCACAACGCACACCGTAACCACACAGCCTGTACTGCCTTCTGATGTGAAACCCCTGGGCCAAGCTCACGTCACGTGATCCACACAAACTCCAGATGTAACAGCATATGAGCCAGACCCACGTCGTGTGAACTACGTGAAGGCCAGAGATGAGAATATGTGGCCTAGACCAATGTTATGTGCTTTAGGAAATGCCAGAGTGAAAACAGGTGGCCTTCCCCCAAGGGTCATGTGGTGACTGCCACATATGAAATATGAGCAGCAGGCCACAAAGCCATGTGATCCAGGTATCCACCCTAAACCCACACTAGCCACACCAACAAAGCCTTCTCTTGAGCAGAAATAATAGTTTGTGTCTTTAGCTGCCACCAGTGCGTTTTCTGCACAACTCAAAGAGTCCATCAGAAATCCAGCCCTTCCCTCCTCTCTTCTGTAACAGCATAAATATTTATGACATGTAGCTAATGCAGTCGACTTATTGGATTTACAGCATTTCAGATGGGAATTCTTCATATAAGAGGCTCACATTATCCCTGGGAGTAGCAGGACTGACTGCAAAACAAATGTTCCGGATCTTTGCCCTTCATTTGATAAGCTTTTTCAAATCACAAATAAAATCTGGCTTGTAGCTGCTTCTCACTCATTGTCAGAATCTGAGTGGGGAAAAACGGTACCAGAAACCTATGCATTACTAACTGCTCTCTTTAGGCAGGTCTCTGCAAGTGCTTGGAAAGGATCTGGCCCATTAATTAATTAATAAACCAATAATTTATCTCCAGGGAGGTATAGGGTTAGATGGGGGCACAGAGTCTTCAGCTGTATGCTTGTGTAACTCCACTGATTTCAACTGGGCTTTTCGATACTGGGATGTAAGCCACACATGCATGCAGTGTGCACTACCGACGGCTTTTCTCCAAAGGCCTTGGGGAGCTGAGCAGATGATTTCAAAATGGCTGCACTCTGGGGCCTCATCATCCCCAGGGAGCACTGAAGATATCAGAAGCAGAAGCCAACTGGGCATAGGGGAAGGATGGCTGGGGAGTTAAGCTGCTGGTCTGAGATGCAGGACAGCTGCTTTCAGTTCTCAGCTCTGTCACAAGCTCCTTGTACAAAGCTGGCCAAGTCACTTCATCTCTCTGTGCCCCACTTTCCCCATCTGTAGAAGGGGGATAACAGCTCTGCCCTGCCTCTCAGGGGTTTTGTGAGGTAAATTCATTCATCACGGGTCTGAGAATCTGAGAGACTGTGGTGAGGGGATGTCTATGTACCTCCATGGGTAGTGGGATTCCTTGATTTCCAAGCCAGTGTCCTATCCACTAGATTATGCTGCACCTGCAGTGTAATGGCTTCCTGTGTCCTCCTTTTAAAAACAGAAACATACCTATGCACGTTTGGATCTTATGCCTCTCCTGTGAGTAAAAGAGTGGGATGTACAGGGATCTACCACACACACCAGATGGAGGTGGAAGCTGCTAGGAATTGCAATTTCAACATGCACCATTTCAGCCTGTTGCCACCACGGCCGAAGGGCAGGGATTTCACAAGTGGAGGGAGTGACTTTGAAAGGACAACAGCAGAAAAGGCTTTTTTTTTCAGCGAAGCCCCTTCAGTTTGTTGCCTTGCGAGCCTTGGCTTCCTTTTTCCACTTTCCCTCTCTGCCCTGGGCCCTCCAATTTCTCTGCGATTTGTACGAACGCCGGGCCACCGACAATTCTTGGAGAGGCGCATTGCTCTAGGACTAACATCTGCCAGATGCAATGTAATCAGTGACATTTCAGATATTTCCTCTGTCATGGCACCAAAGGCAGATCTAGCAGCGGGTATCGAGGGCAAGGAGGCAGCGTTGTGAGTGATGGACCAAATACGGTGAAATCCTTCCTGCACCATTGGTGCTGGGCCTCGGCATTTCTCTCAGGCCACATTCTCCCTGCTGCAAAATCCCTTCCTGCTCTGTTTGGCTGGGCCTTCTGCCCTTTGCTCTCCAGGAGCTCTTTCACTCACTAGTGAATGCTACTCGCTAAAAGCAGCTGACTAATGATTATATTCTATCCCTTTGGATTAAAATGTGGCAAGCAGAAAGAAAGGAAAATCCTCCACATTTTACCAGATGAGCTATTTTAAAGCATAATTGTTCATGATTAATTATTCACGATTCATCAGAGGGCTCCACAACAGCAACACAGGAAAGAGAAGCACAACCAGAGAGCAAAAGGGATGTGGCTCAGGATGGAACTAGTGCAGCAAGCTGGAGGCAGTAGCCTGGGAGCTGCACCGAGACACACCCTGTTGCTATGGGAGGAGGACACAGGATTGGGGCTGGAAGGCAGGAGGATAACACAGAGGGTTTACATGCCTCAGTTCTACAGCATTATCTCTGAGAACTAAAGGAGGAGATCAGAAAAGGGCAAATTTATGGAACGTAATACTATAAAGACACCTGGGCCTGCCATGTCAAAGGTACCCCAAGAGAAACCCATGACAAAGACACCCACAAAAGTAGGTGGCAAGAAGGGGACAGTTAATACAGGAACCAAAGATTTCCAAGATGATAACGTGGGCTGGTACACAATATAGAACAAAGCCAAGGCCATCGAAAATCAGCAGCTGCCAAGTGGAAGAAGAAAATCATTCCAACACAGGTCCTAGGCATCATTTAATGGCTCGATGCAAGAAGTAAACAACAAAGATGATGTCCGATGGATCGACATAAAGAAAACCAGTGGGCGCCGCGATGCCATTTTTGTCTCCCAGTCTGTGCCAGATCTAACTTTGCCATTGAAAACCAGCGGGCGCTGCGATGCCGTTTTTGTCCCGCAGAGGGCGCCAGCTCTAACTTTGCCATTGAAAACCAGCGGGCGCTG